>JAZKJV010009705.1:0-181800 GCA_037367405.1 Ottelia alismoides
TCAACCCTTCAGTTGAGACAAACCCACATCTCAATTTTTCATCTATTTCTCCTGCATTTTTTTCACTGGGTTCTTATGAGACTTTTTCCTTCCTAAAGGATTCGAGGATCATGGCTAGAGGTAAGGGACTAGTTGAGGATAGACATGTTGAGGAGAGACCATGTGATGATGAGAGACACATAGACGGGAGTCTTGATCTAGCTTTAGAAATTACCGAGGGGATTCTAGACACATTACAGTTAACGAGCTTATAGATCAGAGATCAGTGTAGAATCCATGATGATCTTAGAGTTGAGATCACTGTGCTTAGTGTAGGTGCCGAGAACCCACCACCACCTGTCGTGGTTCCCGCGACATTGAGAAATGAGTACGACCCAGGAGCGAGGATGTTACAACATTGGATTTGGTAACCACTGCATCAAGGATCATACAGCTTAGATCTCCCTTTATCTCTTTACTTTCCAAGTTCTATGGGAACACTTAGGAGGAGTTGTTTACCTTTTTATAATAGTTCGAGATGATATGTGGTATGACTAACTATGTAGGAGTTACGAAGAAGGTTGTACACCTCAACACCTTCCCCTCTGCCATAGCAGATAAGGCACTTTACTGGTTGAGTCAGTTTGGGAGGGAGATTTATACGTGGGACAATATGAAGTCTACATTCCTGCGTAAATATTTTCCCTCTGAGATGGACTAATATGATGAGGACTCGGATCTCCAACTTTTTACAGTTACCACATGAATCATTCCATGAGGCAAGGGATATATCTAAGGATTTTATCGAGAGATGCCCTCATCACGAGATACCTTTGAAGGTGCTTTTATAGAATTATTTTAGAGGATGCAACCGGATGTTCAGGGCCTAGTAAGTGCCGCATGTGGTGGCAACTATCTGAATAGGGATGCAAAGTCAGTTTGGTTCATCTTTGTGGGCATGGAAATGAATTAACACGTAGTTGACTCCACTCGGGCATTCCAGAAGGGCCCATAGCCACCACACCAATAAGAGGATCATATGGTGGCACATGTTTTTTAGTCTGATTCACAATCCGACAGGGAATTCATTAGTGAGAAGCTGACATTAGTCGACATGATTCAGAAGCAAGTCTAAGAATTACAGCCATTGCGAGAGTTGGAGAAACTCTCATCACTTCCTCTGTAGTTGAGCAATCTGACGAAGAAGGTGATTGAGTTGCAGCTTTAGTACTAACAGTCTCGTCTTATTCTACTTCGCATCCTATATGGAGATCTTTACCTACTCTTTCCACCCATCAGATTCAGTACATTCAAAGCGAACTTGTACAACCTATTGAGCCTCCACAGTTGGATTGGTATGATGATCCATCCAATGCCAACATGAGTCAGATCACTAGCCCTAGAGATGTTGATGTTGATTATGATTCTACTCTTGAGATCAATGGGATATGGTATGCTCATGTTCAACCACCATCACACTTTACTCCTCAGAGCGTACACCAGTAGCAACACATACTCATTCGCAGCATGAACACCTACATTTCCAGTGCCGTCAGCACTTCATGAAGCATCAGTCTCACGAGCATGCCTACTAGAGACCGTATTCACATCAATATCCTTCAACATATCCACGTACATATCAGCACCAGCAACAACAACATTCTTCTTTCACTTCACAGAGGTCTCCTCAGCCTTGTACAACACAACTGCACACTCCGAGGAAGGAGAGAGTAAACAATCAAGGACACAACATCGAGTCTAAGATATCTTCACAAGCCCTGGCACTAAATCAGATCATGGATATGATTGGCACACTCCAGAGTATACATAGGACAGAGATTGAGCGGGTTAACCATCGTCTGGATGAGTTAATCATTCCCAAGACCACTCAATCAGCATAGCCTCAGATGAATCCAAACAAAAAGAGGAGGTGTTGGACATGCGAGCCCACGGCGAGCCATTATGCAATAAATGTTATTGCGAATATCATTCCCTGGTCTGAAATGAAAAATAAATAATTTGCATAATAGGTCCCTCAGTACAATTAGGGTTATATACCATGGGCATCTTGATGATCATATAGCTGTTGGTTCAATTATTGAATCATAGAGGCTGGTGCTATGATGAATATTTAAAGAGTTGGATTGAGGGCTCATCAAGCACCGTCAAATTATTATTAGGAGAGGATCTCCATCCTGAGTAGGAGATGACAATCCTTTCGCATAAGGCTGATATCTAACCGACCTCTTGATGTAGGTCCTCTACATTGGAATAGAGATTCGGAGGTGTTAGATAAGTTAAGTCAAAGAGTTGACATAACGAGATCGAGACAACCAAAGTCATATGTCGTATACAGTCACGATATAGGAACGCATCCTCTGACCGGAGACAGATGTGTTACTATATGTCTGAGTATCTATATTTGGCAAACCAATAGGTTGATGACCTAATCGAGGTCTATACACCAGCACGTTGGTGTGCATGCAAGGGTATATGGGTAATACGATCTCTCAAAGGGATCATACAGGTTAATTGCTTGGATCGGAAGACATGAGCTCCCTCATGAGATATTGGGAAGAATCAAATTCCATTTATTGTCATTCGCTTTGGAAGCTTGACTGAATTTGTAGGTTTGATATATACTTTTTGAAATCATATGATCAACACCTGGGTATGATATATGCTTTTGGAAAGGATATGATCGATACCAACTCCCAATAGTCGAATGAGAAACTTAATGATAAAACTATGAAGTAGATAGTGTAAAAGTGATCTTATACTTCGAGTTTATTCTAGGTCTTCCAGTATGGAGGACGTACAGGTATTAGGAATACCTGAGGGCGATGTGATCATAAACGTATAACCATGACACTTCCATTCCTAGGGAGTGATATACGGGTCTGGATTTTAGTGACTCCTCTCAGTAGAGAAGTGATCTGATCTCAGTCTCAATGTTGGACATTGATCTGAAGATGATTCAAATGCAATGAGAATATTAGATCTGCGGTCTTGATTTAATCAAGCATCTATGGGAGGCCCACAAGATCTGGATTTGAGATGTGACTCAATATCCAAGTCACTGTACGTGGAACAATACAATCGCCCTATCCTTATCTCCCAAGTATCCTCGGAGAAATCGCATTATCCTTGAAAGAGTTCATAATAATTTCATTGTTGATATATGTAACTGAGCATTGAGAAAATGGATAACTAAATGTGATTTAATTGTCATGAATAATATGGATTTGATTCATATTATAAGGAGAGTTATCTTGGATAATTAAATGTGATTTAGTTATTATAAATAATATGAGTTTGATTCATATTATAAAGAAAGTTATCTTAGATAATTAATGTGATTTGATTATCAAAGAAGTGAATAATGTGAATGTGATTCACATTATTTGAGCACATGAGAATAGAGATCCAAGATGATTAAATGTGATTTAATTATCATATATATGAATAATGTGGATAGCACTATCCACATTAATCATATATATATTATAAATGTGATCTATAATATAAGAGAGAGATATTTGTAATTTACATTTGTTAATTAAATGTTAATGTGAATTGGATTCACATTGCACAATTAATTGAAAATGTAATTTACTTTTTATTTTTGGTTGTGAATGTGATTCACATTTTTCCAATGGCAAGATTGCAATATTCACAAAATAATTATGAATTATTTTTGTAGAATAATTTACAACAATTGTTGTTGTAAATATTGGAGATATATGGAATCATGTCATATTGGAGATTGCATTGGAATCTCCCTTTCCTAATAGGAGAAGGGACAGCCACCAATTCCTACAAGGAAAGGGTGGCCGTCTACCCCTCCTATATGGAAGGAGAGATCCTCCTTTCCATTATTTCCAAGATTAGTTGATTTAATTTGGGGATTAAATTATGTTGATTTATCAATATATATTTAATCTAAATTAAATTAATTGTTGTTGGTTTTTACCAACAAAATCTTAGCCATTAAAAGAAACACAAATCAATGAGAGCTATTGGATTTGTGTTGTCCATGGATTGAGATCCATAGATCCCAAAATATTATAAAAGGAGAGGCACCTCCTTTTCTCTTCTTTACACAATGAGAACATAAGGCTCTCTCTCTCTCATTACCTACACACCCTCTCTCTAACCGAGAAGTGTTCTTGAATTATGTGATTTCATGCGCATGAAAAAATTTAATTTCCGCTACCTTGAGTAACTAGTACGACTAGTCGCTCCCGATCGCATAAGATGTGATTCTCACGCTTTTGTGATGCGCTTAAGGATTTCACCATATATTTCAAGTGGTATCAGAGCTAGGTTGGGGGTTTTGGATGCGATCCATAAACCTAGGAAGACTTGGGTTCGTTAGTATTTGCGAAAAGTTTTTACTGCATTTCAATTTTCACATTTCTGTTTAGTGAATAATATCGGCTCTGTTTAAATTTCTTAAACAGAAATTATCAATTGTATTATGTTCCCCATTAAAAAAGAAAATCGTAGGATCTGAGTTTGCGTGATTTTGAATCAGTTTGCTCAAATTATGATCAAATTATTGAACATATATCCATTGTTTCGGGGACTGCAAATTACGACATAATTAAGGAGTTAATTACTGATTTGAAACGTCTAGAAATGCATGCAAATCTCTTAGGTTTTGTTGTAAATCAAATTAGCAAACTTTATAAACTTACTTTGCTTAATTTGGATTTAAATTGATTGAGATATGCTAATTTTAGTAAGTGAGGGTCACTGCTGGAAATTACTTTCCTAATCTAGAACCTTGTGATTGTCATTTAATCAATTAGTGAAATTAAATGGTTTAATTTCTTGGAATAATTATGGATAAATATTTGTGAAATATTTGATGATAATTATTTCCTTAAATGACATTGCCTTAACGAATAGTTGATTAGATATGATCTAAATCACAATTGGTTTCACAATCTACTTTCCAACAAACAAAGTTGCTTGAATAGGATTGGGGATTAGTTTAGAAAATCTCCTTAAAATGTTAATAAAAAATGTTTTGATTATTATTATATATGGTATAACTTCGGTTTAAAGACCGATTATCATCTCAAATACACAATGATTAATTTGGCATTATCCTTTCCTGAGGTGGATATGGTGTTCAGTCGGGGAGCATTAAGGTAGCAGGTTGCACCGTGTGTAGTCTGTCCCACTCCCGTCGATACTGGACATGAAAGCTGGGTAGGGACTCGATAATGCAGGAGAGATCACGGTGTATTTTTTAATTATTAAAATTCGAAATAATACGTATTTGAGATAATACCATATTTCAAGTAACAATTAAAAATGTTTGTTGGATATTAATTGGATCAATAATTTAATATGATTAGATTAGTTAAAATCCAATTAAAATTAAACACTATAGTATGAATAGAGTTGTTAGTTCTCTTGGAGGAATTAATCGTAATGAATATGATTCACAATGATTAATTATTTTGAATATTATATGGAGGATCACATAAGTGACATCTATGGTCTCCCGTCAAGGTGAAGGGTTATGTCGCTAGGGATTGTATGTAAGAGACGCCTGTCTGAAGTGACAGCTCATCTATGCAAGCGCATCTGGATTGGGATCCTCCCTTGGCATAGTGTCGTAAAAGGACTTGGCATAGTCTCTTGGGAACAAAGTGACTGATTAGCTTACCTGGTTATTTTTCTAAATAGCCTATGATTGTCACATGAGTGTGGGTTTAATTGATTAGCCCATTAATGGCTCTTTGGGATAGTGGGATATTGTTGGACATGCGAGCCCACAGCGAGCCATTATGCAATAAATGTTATTGTGAATATCATTCCCCGATCTGAAATGAAGAATAGATAATTTGCATAATAGGTCCCGTAGTACAATTAGGGTTATATACTAGGGCCATCTTGATGATCATACAACTGTTGATTCAATTATTGAATCATAGAGGCTGGTGCTATGATGAATATCTAAAGAGTTAGATTGAGGACTCATCAAGCATCTCCAAATGGTTATTAAGAGAGTATCTCCATCCTGAGTAGGAGATGGCAATCCTTTCTGATAAGGCTGATATCTAACCGACCTCTTGATGCAGGTCCTCTGCATAGGAATAGAGATTTAGAGGTGTTAGATAAGGTAAGTCAAAGAGTTGACTTAACAAGATCGAGATAACCAAAGTCCTATGTCGTATACTATCACGATATAGGCATGTGTCCTCTGACATGAGACATATGTGTTACTATATGTCTGAGTATGTACATTTAACAGACCAAAAGGTCGATGACCTAATCAAGGTCTATACACCGGTGTGCTGGTGTGCATGCGAGGGCATATGAGTAATACGATCTCTCAAAGGGATAATACAGGTTCATTTCTTTGACCGGAAGACGTGAGCTCACCCATGAGATATTGGGAAGAATCAAATTCCATGCATGCTCGTCTCACTTTGTAAGCTCGACTGAATTTGTAAGTTTGATATATACTTTTGGAAAGTATATGATCAACACCTGGGTATGATATATGCTTTTGGAAAGGATATGATCGATAACAACTCCCAATAGTCAAATGAGAAACTTAATTATAAAACTGTGAAGTAGACAGTGTAAAATTGATCTTATACTTCGAGTTTATTCTAAATCTTCCAATATGCAGGATGTACAGGTACTAGGAATACCTGAGGGTGATATGATCATAAATGGTTGTATAACCATGACGCTTCCTTTCCAAGGGAGAAATGGGTCTGGATTTTAGTGACTCCTCTCAGTAGAGAAGTGATATGATCTTGGTCCAAATGTTGGACACTGATCTGAATGTGATTCAAATTAGATCTACGGTCTTGATTTAAGCAAGCATCTATGGGAGGTCAGCAAGATCTGGATTTGAGATGTGACTCAATATCCAAGTCACTATGTGTGGAACCATACAATCGCCCTGTCCTTATCTCAATGTATCCTTGGAGAAAGCGCATTATCCTTGAAATAGTTCAGGATAATTTCATTGTTGATATATGTATCCGAGCATTGAGAAAATGGATAATTAAATGCGATTTAGTTGTCATGAAAAATATAGATTTGATTCATATTATAAGGAGAATTATCTTGGATAATTAAATGTGATTTAATTATCATGAATAATATGAGTTTGATTCATATTATAAAGAGAGTTATCTTAGATATTTAAATGTGATTTGATTTGAAAAGGTGTGAATAATGTGAATGTGATTCACATTATTTGATCACATGAGAATAGAGATCCAAGACGATTAAATGTGATTTATTTATCATGGATATGAATAATGTGGATAGCACTATCCATATTAATCATATATATTATCAATGTGATTTATAATATAAGAGAGAGCTATTTGTAATTTACATTTGTTAATTAAATGTTAATGTGAATTGGATTCACTTTGGACAATTAACTGAAAATATAATTTACATTTTATTTTGGGTTCTGAATGTGATTCACATTCTTCCAATGGTAAGATTGCAATATTCAGAAAATAATTATGAATTATTTTTGTACAATAATTTACAACAATTTTTGTCGGAAATATTGGAGATATATGGAATCATGCAATCTTGGAGATTGCATTGGAATCTCCCTTTCCTAATAGGAGAAGGGACAGCCACCAATTCCTACAAGGAAAGGGTGGTCCCTCCTATATGGAAGGAGAGATTCTCCTTTGCATTATCTCCAAGATTGGTTGATTTAATTTGAGGATGAAATTATGTGTATTTATCAATATATATTAAATCGAAATTAAATTAATTGTTGATGGTTTTTACCAATAAAATCTTATCCATTAAAAGAAATACAAATCAATTAGAGCCATTGGATTTGTTTTGTCCATGGATTGAAATCCATGTATACAAAAATATTATAAAATGAGAGGCACCCCATCTGCTCTTCTTTACATAATGAGAACATAAGGCTCTCTCTCTCTCTCATTCTCTATAAGCCCTCTCTCTCTAATATGGGCGTCCACCATGGATGCCTTAGAGAGAGCCTTCTTCGCCACAGCGTTGTCGTTATGCTACCGGATCATTTGCTCGTGGATCTCTTCCTCTTTTAGTACGCCTCGCTTGTGAAGAAGACATCGGATCTCGTGTGTCGAGATCAGGAGATTCACTGCTTGGATCATCAACATGGATTGCGAGGAGCATGTGCTTCATCAATACGCACGCAAGCGTCTCCTCCGTTGGGTCGGACTTGAGACAAGAGGTCTCTTCATTTAGAGACTCGATTGCAATCACGCTTCAAGAGATAACCCTAATACTTGTTTGTGGTTTAGATAAAACAATCTGAGAAGTGTTCTTGGATAATGTGGTTTCATCGCATGAAAAATTTTATTCCTGCTTCCTCGAGCTGCTAGTACGATTAGTCGTTCCCGATCGCATAAGATGTGATCCTCACGCTTCCGTGATGTACTTAAGGATTTCACCATATCCTTCAGGAGGCACACAAATCAAGTAGACACCACTATAGGTATGATCTCTTTTCTTGATTTTTTCTTACTTCATTCGTCTCAGGAGCGGTAGATCACCACAAGCACATGATCGAGAGGAGGAGAGGGCACATGATGTGGAGCGAGAGCTGATCCATGATGATACAGACATTACACATTCTGACACTAAGGTGGAGGACCACCATGATGAGGACAAGCATGATGTCCACCATGATGATTAGAGAGATGGGAGCGATGCAGACACCGTTGACATGGACACAAATGAGTCAGATGATGATACCATGCAAGACCATGCAGATACTCCCGATGTAAAATTTTCTTCTCCCATTTTAGAGGGTTTTGTGTATACTTTTGAGACTCTCGATGTACATGTTGATTCCACTTTTGAAGTGAATAAAAAGGAAAGTTTTATCATTCTTGATATTGTTCCTTTTCATGATGCTTTGTATGGAAAAGGAAATAAAAATTCTAAAAAGAATGTTATCGCTCCTAAAACAGAGTGACTATTGAAAGACCGCATTTTCTTAAAGATTCCATTATATGACACCTTGGGTCATTTTCCTACACTCAAGAATCGATTGAGGAACAAATGAACAACATATCGGAAAAGGTAATCATGAGTTGAGAAGCATGTATTGACCAAGACTACTCCATGTGCTATTCAGAACAAGGTACCCAAGAAAAAAGAGAGGAACATGAGCTCACTATGTCACATGTTAGATTGTAGATGCAACATTCCATCATACTCTCATTGATAATGGTTCCTTGATTAATCTATTGCTATCTTCTTTTGTTGATAAGCTCAAACTAGTCCTCTTTACAAATCACAAGTGTTACTTCAGTTTGCAGATCGATGTATGAAGAGAATAGAAGCGTGTTGAGGAACATTAATTGTTTAGGGCTTGCATTTTCCAGTTGACTTTACTATCCTAGATAAGATATGCCCTAAGCAGTTATACCTTGCACCAATCATTCTAGGGAGGCCTTTCTTACAGTCAGCAAGATCGCTCTTTGATTATGATGCTGGGAGAGTATCATTTCGCACAAATAGCAGGGAGGTACAATTGAGATGGCGAGAGGATGTAGCAGTACCAGATCAATATTATTTACTTCAGAGGATACCAGTCTTGCAGAGGATTGCCAGCACATAAATGAAACACAGACTCTCGATCTTGAGAGTGTATATTTTGATACCCACGATATCATATACAAGGATGGGGTAGATCATATGGTACCTATTTCTCAAGATGACCGTCCGCATACAGATGCAGAGTTCGCATCAGACCGAGATGAGTAGTCAAATACACTAGATATCTTAGTGCCATAGATTGGAGTACACATATTCCAACACGAGATTCAGTTGATTACACTTCAGATATTATTATATCAATTCAGTGTAAAGAGTCAGATGGTGTAATGGATACATATATATAGCTTTTGTAGTCCGACTCCATAGACGCATATTTCAGTAGAGAGACCTATGCCATGTATAGAGTTCACTCACATAGGCTGCTCTACTTATTTAGTCAGGGATCAGTACACACTGGAGCAGCAGACGATTTCGTACGACCCAGGTTGTGGTGATCTACATTGTACAGGATGCATGACGACTCATCCTCTTCATTTCATCCTGTACAGAGACATGTGAGCCTTTCATTTTTTGGAGTACACCACCACCTATAAATTCTTAATAGTCCCCAATCGTCCCCATTTTTTGCTCTCCTTATATACTTAGGATACCATATCCTAATTATAGGGAGGTTGATTGTCCGTTGATTTGCATATTTCGATTTTGTTCTTTTTTTATTTTTCTTTTGTCTTCCTTTCTTCTACAATAATCATCAGTCCCTAATTTTTGGCCACATTCTTTTCTATACTTAGGAATCCTTATCCTAAGTATAGGGAGGACCGAGTGATTTTGTTGATTTTGTTTCTCTTTCTATCTTTTGTTCGTTCGTTTGTATGTTCCTTTTCCTCCGTCACCTCAATTTTGTCTTTCACTATACTTATGATGACCAGATCGTAAGTAAAGGGAGGTTGACTGACTTCTATTCTTTTATTCTTTTTCACCAACTTTTACTTAGCATGATTTATGTCCTCCTTTATCTCTTTCCATGCTATGAGGACATAGCACAAGCTAAGTATAGGGGATGTGTATATATTGTATATATACGTTTATCCATGACTCGTACATTCACGTATTTTCTATATATATATAATCTATAAAATGTGTGTAAGGGTTGTTTTTATTTAAAATCCATATTTATTATTTATAAAATCCTTGTAAATAAGTAAAATATTTGTAAAATTCTTATTTAAACTTCCTAATTTGGAACTTGTATCTAAAATATGTATTTAATATGTAAAATACTTATTTAAAATTCTCCTTATTAAAATATGTGTAAAAATAATCTAATCTTTGTATATAAAACTTGTAAAACTCATTAGTTATTCAAGTCAAATAAAATATTTGTAATTTATCTTGTAAAATTCTTGTACACATGCTTATGTATAAAAAATGAAAACTCCATAAAAAATACAAAGTTCTAAAATTCATAAAAAATGTAGAAGCTTTAAAATCCATAAAAATGAGTAAATTTTAGAAAAATGTACTTCACAAAAATATGGTTGCATTTGCATTAACATTAATCAATATAAATTTGATTTCTAGAACCAAAGATTGGGAATAGTCTAAAGGATGGAGCTTGATTATGGGCTTTAACTTTCATTGTAGGGAGCCTAGTTAGGAACTAGAATTTAGACTCTTCAGGTGTTTGACATAAATCATTGGGTTCCATTAGACCATGTTTGGTAAATCAATTTAAACTTTCCTAAGTAGAACACTTTGTGTCATATGTTTAAATCTTCACCAGTGAACCAATTTTGGACACATGCACTGTGCACTTAGCTCGACTTGAATTGGGTGGCGAAAGGTAGTCCATTTTAGTGGTGCATTTTCATCCATGTCTAGTGACGTGGACGTCTACAGATGGGAGTTATGTGGTTGAAATAATGCTTTGGATGAGGGAAGGATCTGCAGGCACAATTTTTTGAAGACTTCAAAAAATGGACGGAATGAAAAGTTGCAATATCCGTCGAGGCACAAAAATATTGATGCAGTGAAAGAAACATTACAAAGTATACCAAAAATAAGCAAATCACCAAAAACAAAATATGACCACAATGGTCAAAGCTTCCAAAGGCATGCACATCTTAGTGTAGACTTAGTTACACTGGCAGGGCTTCACAAGGAGATGTTATTACACTGGTCACATTCCAGTTCTATTATCATTCCTCTACACTCTATCTCTATTTGATTATGGACATAGCACGACCTGACCTTGGAAGGGAATACCCCCCTCCTCGAGTAAAGAGTAGGTGGATGAGGAACCAATGGGGGTGTATTGGTTTCTTGGCTTCTTTAAGAAGGAAGGGCTAACACAATTCAAACATAATACATATTGAATTCAAGGTTGATAGAGTTAGTGATATGGATAAGTGGATCTAAGCTGGTTGTTGAGGTGAACCTAAATAAGGATTTGTGGAATTTGAGGATTGTCGAGATTAAAATTATAATACAAGTTAAGGCTCCGACAAAATGCTTGTTTTAGGCCCGACCAAGCTCTATCCTTTGTTTGTTCTCCTGAATTGGTTTCGGAAAACAAATTCATTCTAACGTTATATCTATTTCCCTTATTTTTCAAATAAGTGTTTGCTAAGGAACTAAAAAAGATTAAGTGTAGGGGGTTGATGAATCCGTGATTCATTAACATTCTTTATGTATTTTGTCTTAAAATCCTTAACAAATACATGTAAATATTCATTAAATCTCATCTTTTATCAAAACTTCATTCATGAATAAAAATGTCATTTTAGACATTATAATTATATAAATAAATAAAAGTATAAAAAGAAACAAAATAAAAAGAAGGCATATTTTAAATATGTATATATGTACAAGATGACTTATAACATAAATATAGCTGAAAGATATATTTATTTAACCTAACTCCTGAGAACAAGTAGGCATGGATTGGTCGACAAACAAATAAGTAGGGGGAGATAAGGAAGAAAACCACAAAAAGACTTACTTATTCACTTCACACATCATTCATTATTTATCAAATATTTATAAAAACATCAATGATTTTTAATTAATTCATTTACATATATTTTTCATCAAACTCTTCTCATGTTTATTTCTAAAAAAATATAAAAAATTATATAAAATGTTAAAAATATTATCTTGTATATATACCAAGAAATCCAGCTTTTAAAGTAGCAATTTATCAATTTTTGAACATCATAACTTCTTCATACAAACTCCAATTTCACTCTACTCACCTTTAAAGTTCATAAAATAATATTCTCTAAATAATGAAGGTGATTTTACTAAAATCATAGTCTGTTTGCAAAAAGTCGTTTTGGGACAAATGATTGATGTGCTATTTATTTTATTCAGAATATATTATTTTATAGTTTTAATGATTTTATATGTTTTAATTATTTTCTTAATCTTGTAGATTGTATATAAATTATTTCAAATTTTTAGACACTATTTATTTTTAAATAAATCAAAAACCTAAATTTATAGATGAAATTAAACAGTAGTATTTATACCTATACTAATTTATATATCTAAATTAAATTATTAATTTCATAAAAGAGCACATATATCCTATTTATTATTCCTGGAATGTTATTTATTAAATTAAAAATCAAAATATTATTAATCAAGTATATTATATACTAATTTATTAATATTACATTTAGATTTCATTGAATATGTTATTTATAAAAATAAATTATATAATAAATTATTATATTTAATTGTCTACATTTTTATTTGTGTACCTAATTTAAATAACGCTATTTATGTTTAATATTTAATTTACAAATTTATTTAACTCACGGCCTACCAGGTGCTGACACGTGTCAACCCCTAGGGTTTCTGAAGTTGTTGGCCATTGTTTGTTCCAATGAACCCTTCCTCTCCTAATTATTGTCGTCAAACCTAACATCATAAACCCGGTCCTAACCCTTGAATCCCTACACCTAACAACCCTAACACAGGCATGTCCTTCTATTAAACAAAAACCACCTCCGACCGACCTATAAATTATACCACACTTCTTCTTTCACAACCAACTTCTCCACAACTAGAACTACCTAGTTGTCTACTCCACTTCCTCTATCGTGACAGGGCCTTGTAGCCACCGTGCATAAAAGCATCATCGATAGGGAGATTTTCTAGGGCTTTTATTGCCTTGAATCAATGCCTCAAGGATTGTGCAGCTCCAAAAATGATCGTCTGTCGAGCAACTACTAGTGGGGTCCCTATACCTACATCCCCACCTCCTTCATTTCTCATTCATCTTTCCTCGATTTCATCATTGAATTAGCATTCTAATCATGTACTTAGGATCATTTGTCATCTTAGTCGCATTTCCTTTCCATTTCAATCTCCAATTAAAAATATCCCTTTTGAAAAATAAGTGGAAAATTAAAAATCAAATTACAAAATAATAATAATAAAATACAAAAAGAGTTTTTCTCCAAATTAAAAAGAAAAAAAGACATAAAAATGACAAAAAATAATTTTCTCTTCTCGGAAATCCTGATCATTATTTTATGCCTCCCTGTGTTCAACCTAGACACATTTACTTGGATAAATATGTGGTGAAAAAAACACTGAAATGAAGTTTGTTATCGAATTTTTTTAAGCGGGTTTGTACTCCGATAACTCATTTTATCGCTCACAAAATTCGATTACCAATGGGGACCTAAGTGAAATTACCCAACCTCGATGGGTCCTTTGTGCAAATATTCTAGCGGGCATGTGGGACATGCGTGCATCCTGATCAACGAGGGCTTCTTTGCAGATATGGAAAGAACCAGGGGCTTGAGTATAAATAACACCCCACAACATGTGTAGAGTGGGTGATCGGGAGGCTCGAGGTTGTTGTAGACCAAGGACGAAGTAAGAGCTCTCCCAGCCTCCATGTGACGGCCTCTTTCAGCTTTGGGGTGCTCAAAGCACTTTGCATGGATGACAGATCGAAGGTGAAGATCAACCGTTGGATGAGAGTGGAAGGGCTGATGTTTGGGCAACTTCAGAGGTGGACAACACAGTAGAATAGGATCGCGAGCAGTCAAGCGCGTCAGTGGAGGAAGCAGTTAAAGCATCCTGTGAAGGAGCTAGGCAAGCAGCGAAGCGATGAAGTAGTCAGTCGTCGATCTCTCGGCTGACACACGGTTAAGAGATGATGTATATGGTGAAGGGCGAGAGACCAATCTTGGCGGAAGTGTCGGAGTTGGTTACACAAAGGGGAGGAGGAGCACGGCTCGTGGGGGATCAAAGCACGATGATGGTGCTCGGTGGATGGTGAAGTGGGCAGAGATAAATCTAAGGAGAGGTAGGAGATTCGGTCGGTGATGGAAGTAGGCACGGAGATGTGACAGCAGTGATGCAAGTGATGACAATGATGGGTTGTGGAGCTAAGTGGTGGTATCGAAGGATAAGAACAGAAGGAAGAATGAAGGGAAAAAAAGAATATGGGAAGAGGAAGAGAGAAAAGAGAAGAGGAAGAAGGAGGATAGGAATATTACCTGATATTCGCCTGAAGAGAGTGGAGCTCAGCAAAGCTCCGTCGTCACCTCGAGACCTTAGTGACGAGGTCGAATCTTGGCAAGCTTCGATTTAAGCTGCAATAGAGGGAAGTTGTTGTCCTCTGGATCTTTCCCACGAAAAGACCAGAGGTCAACGTCGCTTGACGCCCTAAACCCTCAGCTGTCACCTGGGGTTGCTTGGAGCTCAGCATCCCTAAACAATGTGACGGACAAGGATGATTGAAGGTGGAGAAGCCCTTTATGGATGGTTGGGATAGAGTCTGAGATGGACGGAGATGATGAGCGATGGGTGTAGGTCGTGCACATGAAGTAGGACGAGAAGATGGAGGGGAGAGAGGGGAACGTGGGTTGGTGGAGTCGTGGGCAGTGGTTGCTGTAAGGAGCGTCAACGGGAAAACAACTCTCGCACCGGTCGTTTGAGGGGTAAGGAGAGGAGAGTGGTAAGCAGAGAAGAAAGCGGACGCAGATGGCGAAGGTGAGGCACCGCCACAAGATGCGGGTAATAGATATGATCGCCACAGGAGGCAGAGCACAAGGGAGAAGAAGGTGCTGCCACATGGTGCGCACAGGGGTGGCCAAGTGGTAGAGAAAATAAAGATAAAAATTAAATTAAAAATAAAGTTAGAAAATATTGATAATAATTAAATAGACAAATAATAAATAAAGTAAAATAAAATAAATAATAATAATACTTTTATTATTTAAAATAAATAATACTAATGAAAATAATAATTAAATATAATTAGTAAATAAATAAGTCTATAATTAAATAAATATAAATATCAATAAATATAAATAAATAAATAAATGAAAATGAAAATAAATAAATGAAATAAATATAAAAAGAAAAAGAATTAGAATAGGAATAATAAAAAATTAAAAGAAAATAAAAATAAAAATTGGGGTGACATGTGGCGTCTACAGGAACTACCACTTGTTGCACCAAAAAAATTCCAAAATTAAATTAAAAGAAAATTCAAAAGGAAATAACAAACGAATTCAAATCAAAAAGTGATCAAAATAAAAGTTGTTCGTCTCGACGAGATCTACTACTTTTGTGAAGGTCTCAAAACCATAAAAATCATCTCTATTAAAAAAAGTTTTTTGTGGCACTCTGAATATAAAATGCCATATTTTTGTATTTTGTGAATTCTTTTGGCCTTTTAAAATAAGATAAAAATAAAAATAAAATAAGGTGATATAAATAACAAATATTTAAATAATAATCTAATTTGTTAATAATTCAGAAAATAAAAAATAGATAAATGGGATAAATGTACAGACTATATATACAGACTCAGGTCGATTTATTTTCTTTGATTTTTGCTTCAATTTTTATTTCGATTTTTACAAGTTTTATTAAAACACAAATCAAAGAAATAAGTGCATAGGGTAAAAATCAAAAGGATTATTTTTATATATAAAATAATAAGTTCAAATTACCAAATATGTACAATATATAATAGGTGCCCAAAACGCAAGTTTCACATATGAACTCTGATTCTTTTGAATTTGGTCTTGTTTTGTAGATATTTGAATGTACAGTAATTTAAAAGTGAGTAGGGGTCCATAGGAGAATGTATGAGGGATATATTCATGTTTTAAGGCATTTAGTCTCAAACTAGTTTTTGGGTTTTATTGGGAAAATTTACAAGTTAGTATTTTTTGGTATTTTTCTTTTAGTGTTCGTAATATATTCACTAGAGAGTTTATTTTATTTAATTTTAAGTTTGTGAAAAATAAATAAAAATAGAGGAAAATATGGGTAATATACATATTTTATTGACAAAGGGATTTGTTAGTGCAATTGTGAATGCTAAAATACGAATATTATCTACAAGTGTATGAATGGCGTAGAATAAATGGACAAATGTTGCTAATTACTCGAGAACGAAGCTCTATTTTAAACTTTTAGAGTGATGAATCACAGATTCATCAATCTCCACCATCCAATTTCTTATAAAAGAAAGATTAACCCTAGCTCTCTTATCATTAAGAAATTAACAATGCAATTGTTGCAACAAAAACTCCTCCATCTCTTTATCCCACATGTCCACCCTCTCTCCTCCAAGCTTATGGTTGTCCACCTACCTTAGGTTTTGAAGTCTGCCACCATCATTGTTTTGTTTTCATTTTGTCAGATAGATTTTCTCGATCTCATGTGGAGGTTCTGCTTCTTTGGAACTCGGTGATCTTTAATAAGGAGAAGGATTTCATACAACAAAGTCAGAAGCTTCATGACTCATATCATATTCATGGATTGCAGGAGTCACGTGTTCCATCCTCGTGCTCCCAAGTGTTGTCTCCACGAGATTAAACTTGAGACATGAGTTCCCCTATCTTATAAACTAAAAGATCACAATATGCTTCAACTCGTAGGTCCAATACTTGTGTGATCTTGACGCAACAGATGGGGAAAGGTTCCCCAAGCCAATTGTTCCATCGATTTTTTTAAATTCCACTATTAATGTGACATGTTTGATTAGTCTTGTTTTTTATCGAATATGATCCAACTCTCATGCTTACATGATGCGTGGGTCCTTTATTGACTCCCTTCATATATAACTCAAAAAACTGTAGAAAAATATTAATATTTTCTAGCTACAATCTTTGATTGAAATTAGAGTCTGGGATCATTTTTGACATCTAAATCTTTTCTAGAACACCATCCACTATTGGTGTGTCTTTTGGGCATGTTTCCATACCTTCTTGACATCATATGTATCCAAAAAATGTGCACTAAACAATGGAGAACATCAGCAATATCGTATGTCATCGAATCATTCAAATCACCAAAACTATCACAAGACAATGTACATAATGATCAGGATAATATGGCTGAATTTTCGTCACACTGGGATGCAATTTAAATCCTCTAGACTAAGGCTAATACCATGTGAAGGGACTTCATATTCTTCTCTCTTGCAGGCTCATGCTTATGAAGAGAGTATGGAGGCTTGATAGAGGATGTGTAGGGATGTTGAGAGGGGTGGATGTGTATTTTGACAATTTTATACTGTCAATGCTTTTCTCTCAATATTGAAGGCAACTGAAACCTGGATATACATGTATCCATGATAATAGCAGTTATTGTAATGTTATTGATATCATTAAGTCTGAGTCCTAATTCAATTAGGACTCATAAGCATAAATCTTGGATACTTGAAGACAAAGTTGGGGATATCATACTGTCCACGTATAGTGACTTGAAATTAAGATAGATATCCAATTTCAAGGTTTGCAGCTCTTATAGTGAAACGTAATACATGCCTATCTTTGATCTTGAGTTAAACTGATTCAAAATCTAAGTGAGCTTAATGAAATGCATCACACTCTATGTGAGTTGGAGAATGTATCAACAATCTAAACCCAGCTTCCATGACCATTTCTAATTAGTGTTTAAATCTTTTAGGGCATAGAAATGAGATCATGAGATTGGTTCATCACCATTTCCATTTCTATTTCCAACATTTGGACAATGAAATTGGAATTGGAATTGGATATTAGGATCAAATGAAATGAGGGTTAATACAATTATTTCTCATATCATTAGGCCAAGAAATAAAGTCCCAAAAATCCATCTGGTTTCATCATTCACTCAAAATTGAATTGTCATGGTAGATAATCTATTAAGATATATTTAACCCTCAGTATTCCCTTTACTCATTCATCGATTATACTAGAAGACTTTGATATATATATACAACATTCAAATCCTAGTATGATTGTCTTCTTTGGAACATATCAATAGATTTCTCGTTAGATATTTCGGTTACAATATACTTTCCAAAAGTACATATTAATATATCGAATTCATATCTTATTTCATTAAAAAGACGACCATGCATGAAATTCTTTATGACCCCAAAATATTTTATGAGTGATCTCTGTCTCCCGGTTTATCAAGTATGAACATGTATGATTCTTTTAAGAGATCATACTTCTCATATGTCTTCATATCACACCAACTTGCGGGTATATGAACCTTTGTTGAGCCTTCAACCTATTGGCTTGTCTAATGTACACATTCGGGTATATAGATGTATGTATGTCTCTGGTCAAAGGATGTGTGCTTGATCGTGACAATTACAATTCATGATTTACGTTATCTTGACATGATCAAGTCAACTCTTTGACTTGAATATTTTGATACTTTCACATCTCTATTCATATGTAGAGGGCATGCATCAAGAAGTGATGTCAATTTCTTATCTTTAGTACTTAAGAATCTAAGATAGTATTCTCAAAGTCTCATCTATAGATACCTTAAATGACTTAAGACTATAGTTTAGTCTAAAGGAGGTAGATTTCTCCTAGCATAAGAGCATCTCTTATGAGGATAATAAAAAGCCCTTACTCGTTATTGCTGAATTGTGTTACCATAGGATAAAACTAGAAAGATGCAAGGCATTGTAACTACATTAACATGATTGATTATTAGTCATGTAAGATGCAACATTTGCATCGGATGTGAACACTTTTACAAGGGTGTGTTCAAGTCTGTAAATTGACTTGGCATAATCCCTCAAGATAGAATGAGTATTCAACTAACCAAGCTATTTTTCTATATGGCCTATGATTACCACATGAGTGTGTGTTTAAAGATTAGCCCATTAATGTCCATTTCCGCTATTGGGAGATTGTTGGACATTCGAGGCCATGATGAGCAAATTTTAAATAAAATATATTGCATATCATTCCTTAATCTCAAATAAAGAACAACTAATTTGCATAGTACGTCCCTTAGTACAAATAGAGTTACGTACCATGGCCATCTCGATATCATATAGTTGTTGATCCAAAGGTTGGATCATCGAGGCTAGTACAGGATTGAATATCTAAAGAGTTAGATAAAGGACTTAACCATACTATCAAGTGGTTATCAAGAAGGGTTCTCCAGCCAAAGAACGAGATGGAAATCCTAACTCCAAATGTTGAAATCTAACCGACCTCTTGGTGCCAGTCCTCTTCATATGAAATCCTAAGCTTGAACGCATAATCTAACTCATGAGATATTAGGATAAAACAAATTCCAATTTTAGTAATATTATTCTAGAAACCATGTAGGATCTGTAGGTATGATATATGCTTTTAGAAAGCATATAATCGATATCAACTCCTAATGTCGAGTGTAAGAATTACTGACAAAACCATTTATTTAACAGTCCAAAGATGACATGAACTTCAAGTTTAATCATAATCTTCTCGTATGCAAGATTTACAGGTACTGGGAATACTCGAGGGTGTGTGATATTAAACGATTGTATATCATGATGCTTCCATTCCAAGGGAATGATGAAATAGGTTTCGGTTTTAGTGACTCCACTAGGTAGTCTTATTATCCAATCCCAATGAAAATATTTAATATTGATTTGAATTGGACTTGGATGCAATCAGTAGATTGGGTATCATGTCTGACATGAACCAACATTTCTTAGAGGACATCTAGAATTGAAAATGAGATAAGATATCTTATTCCAAGTCACTATACATGGCTTATACAATCTCCTTGTGAAGTATATGGGGAGATCCTTAAGCGCATCACGGAAGCGTAAGGATCGCATCGAATGCGATCGGGAGCGACTAGTCGTACTAGTTGCTCGAGGCAGTGGAGTTTAAAAATTTAATGTGATGAAACGACATGATCCAAGAACATTTCTCGGATCGTTTCATCTAAACCACAATTAGGTATAAGGTTTACCTCTTGAAGCGTGGTTGCGATCGAGTCTCTAAACCAAGAGACCTCATGTCTCAAGTCCGATCCAACGGAGGAGATGCTTGCGAGTGCGTTGATGAGACGCGTGCTCCTCGCAATCCATTTTGATGATCCAAGCGACGAATCTCCTGATCTCGTCACATGAGATCCAACTTCTTCTTTACGAGTGAGGCACACCGAAGGAGATGGAGATCCAGGAGCAAATACTTCGGCAACATAACGACGATGTTGCAATGATGGTGACTCTCTCAAGGGCTCCATGGTGGACGACCACAAGGGAGAGAGAGAGCATTTGGTATGTAGAGAGAGAGCATATGTTGTTGTCATAAATGTGTCACTCGAAGAGCAAGGGGTGCATCTTCTTATATAGGGTTTTGGGAGTCCATGGATCTCAATCCATGGACAATACACAATCAATGGTTGAGATCGATTTGTGTTTCTTTCAATGGCAATTATGTTGTTGTAAAAACACATCAACAATTAATTTAATTTAAATCAATATATATCGATAAATCGATATAATTAATTTCAAATCAAATTAATTGATCAATCTTGGAGATAGTGAAAAGATTGACCTTATCCCCTAAACAAAGGGGAGAACGGGTCTATCTCCTCAATATCTCATGAGATCTCATTATCTCATGATATCTACAAGATTTACAACAACTCTTGTTGTAAATTATTTCACAAGAATAATTCATAATTATCTTGTGAATATTATAATCATGCCATTGGAAAAATGTGAATCACATTCACATCCCAAAACAAAATGTAGATTATATTTTCAATTAATCATCCAATGTGAATCCAATTCACATCAATAATTAATTAACAAGTATAAATCACAATAGGCTCTCTCTAATATATTATAAATCACATTTATAATATATTTAATTAATATGGATAGTGCTATCCACGTTATTCATATCCATGACAATTAAATCACATTTAATCATCTTGGATATCTTATTATCATGTGCCCAAATAATATGAATCACATTTACGTTATTTACAACTTTGACAATTAAATCACATCTATTTATCTTAGATAACTCTCGTTATAATATGAATCAAATTCATATTATTCATGATAATTAAATCACATTTAATTATCCATTTTCTCAATGCTCAGATATATATATCAACAATGAAATTATCCATGAACTCTTTCAAGGAAAACGTGCTTTCTCCACGGATACTTAGAGATAAAGACAGGGTGATTGTATTGTTCCACATACAGTGACTTGGATATTGAGATAACATCTCAAATCCAGATCTTACGGACCTCACAAAGATGCTTGATTAAATCCAAATCGTAAATCTAATCTTCTCATCAAATCTGAATCACATTCAAATCAATGTCCAACATTTGGACTAAGATCAGATTACTTCTCCATAAGAGGAGTCACTAAAATCCTGACCTATTTCATCACTCCCTCGAAATGGAAGCGTCATGGTTATACAATCCTTTATGATCACATCACCCTCAGGCATTCCTAATACAAGTACATCCTGCATAGTGGAAGACCTCGAATGAATCTGAAGTTTTAGATCTCTTTTAGACTGTCTTCTTTAGGATTTTATCATTAAGGTTCTCATTCAAACATTAGGAGTCGGTATCGATCATATACTTTCCAAAAGCATATATAATACCTAGGTGTTGATCACATGCTTTCCAAAAGCATATATCAAACCTTACAAATTCAGTCAAGCTTCTAAAGCGAGACAACTATGTGTGGAATTTGATTCTTCCCAATATATCATGAGTGAGCTCATGTCTTATGGTTCAACAATGAACCTGTAAGATCCCTTTGAGATATCATATTACTCATATGCCCTTGCATGCAGTCCAGCACGCCGGTGTATAGACCATGGTTAGGTCATCAACCTATTGGTATGCCAAATGTACATACTCAGACATATAGTAACACATATGTCTCCAGTCAAAGGATGCATATCTATATCATGACCGCATACGAAATAGGACTTTCGTTATCTCAATCTCGTTAAGTAAACTCTTTGACCTAACTAATCTGACACCTCTGAATCTCTATTCCCATGCAACAGAGAACCTGCATCAAGAGGTCGGTCAGATATCAACCAAATGAGAAAGGATTGCCATCTCCTACTCAGGTTGGAGATCATCTCTTAACAATCATTTTGACGGTGCTTGGTGAGTCCTCAATCTAACTCTTTAGATATTCATCCGAGCACCAGCCTCTATGATTCAATAATTGAATCAACAACTGTATGATCATTAAGATGGCCATGGTACAAAACCCCAATTGTACTAAGGGACCTATTATGCAAATTAGTTATTCTTCATTTCAGATCAGGGAATGTTATTTGCAATAACATTTATTGCATAAAGGCTCGCTGTGGGCTCGCATGTCCAATACCTTGTCCTTATCTCCAAGTATCGAGGAGAAGGCACGCTATCTTTAAAAGAGTTTAAAAGTAGTTCCATTAGATATTATCTAAGTATTAAAAATAATGAGAAATACTGGTAATCATATTTAATAATTAGTAATAATATGAATGTCATTCATATTATTGAACATGTTTAGATGTCTATTTGTGGATGCATCCCATCCTAGATGGGAGACATTTACGACAAGTAAATTGGATTTAATTATCTCATGTATGATAATGTGGATAACACTATACACAATAATAATAAATAATGTGTATGAAATCCATATTATTATAAAGAGATTTAATTGTGAAGAGTATTCGTGCAATTAATACTATTGTGAATTGGATTCACATAATGCAAATGAGATTTACATTTAGTTTTGGATGGATGAATATGATTCGTAAATTTCAATGGACTATTTCAAATTGTCACAAATAATGTGCAGATTAATTTGTGATATTTTTCCATCAATAAGGATTGGATGTAATAAGATTACAACAAAATAATGATTGGAGAGAGTAAGTCCCTCAACACTTAAAGCTGGATGTCACCACCAATTTTAGAAGGAGGCTATCTCCTTTCCATTATTATTGAAGAAGGCACTCTCCTTTTCCACTTTATTCATGAGAGAAGAGTTTTGAAATTAATTGTTGGATCATGAATGGATAATTTATTCATCAACTCCTAGTCCTAATTATGATTTGAGCATAAATGTCATCTTGGAGCTAGACAACTGCCCAATCGAACGGCTCTTGATCAATCTTGAAGCACGTTCTTCATCTGACAGTCGTGAGATGTGGTGGATGAACTGAAGAATAACATTCATCCAACGACCTTGGATTTGAGCTCCCTAGCAGCTCCGACATCCTCCTCTGTGGAGAATGGTCTATGTGTGTTTCTGAAGCGGGGTTGAACCTGCAGCTGGTCATAATCTTGGCCAGGTCCCAAGGAATGGATCTTGGAGGTCGGGGAAAAGAATTGACCTGGAGAACTTGTTTTTAGGACGATCGACTCTCATATAAGCCTTTCAGGACCTGAAATTGAGATAGAAAGCAAGGTGGAGCTCTAGTGATAAGTCCTGACTATTATTGGTGATCGATCGAGGACTGACGAGATGGAATGGTGGTGCTCCAGCAACAGGAAGAGAATGAAGCACTGACAGATTAGATATGGGTAGATCCAAGTGGATGGGTGGCGGAAAACAGTGGAGAATATAAGGGGAAAGTAGTGGGATGTTTAGATGGGTATAAAACATGAGGGGCACGGTAAAACAGAGGTGCATGGAGCTCTAGAGATCTGGCTATCTAAGATCCTAAAGATTACACTGAACCTACTGATTAGCAGTTAAATCAAAGATATGAAATAAAAATTAACATCTAAATCTATCGAAAAAGGACAACGAACTAACCTTGACCAGGTTGGAGCCAAGGAGATGGACCGCTTGGAGTGGAGCTCTGGCAATGGATAGGAACCACCTTCCAAGCTGCTCCTCCTCGCTACGAAGCACGCAATCGACTCCTATCACGAGCACGATCACCTTGAGGCACTCCGAGGGGCTAAGAATGGATGAAAGGTGAACCAAATGCAAAAAGTAGAAGAAGGGTGGAAGATATATGCAGGTGGTCGGGAGGATTTCAATGGGGGATTGCGTGCAAGGGAGGAAGAAATGATGATGGACGAAGGGTCGGCGTGGATCGTGGGAGATCAGAGAGCATATGGATGGAACTAGTCAAGGGTGAGGGGACATGGTGGATGCGTGAAATTAGGGAGAAGATGGGTGCCCCATGAGGTCTGACAGAAGTCAGAAGGTCAAGAAGGACAGGCACTCGTGGTCAACTGTCGAGAGGTTCTGGTTGGTCCATGTCGACCAACTAGAAAAAAGCAATCGAAAATTATGTATAAAATCATTTATAATTTATAAATGAATTACTAAATTTTGGTCATAAAATAAAAATTGTTTATTATTTTATGTCATGTCTAATTTATATTTTTATTTATTTTTTTACTATGATTTATTATGAGTTAATATTTACATGTTTATTCATAGGTATATTTACCTATATATTGTATATTTTATTTATATTTTGTAATTTAGAACTTATTATTTTATATACTTATAAATTATATAAATTAACATAAATATATTTTATTGTATTTTTTTGGAGTTTATTGCATGCTTAAATGAATAATTGTATTTTATATATAGGTATTTGTATAGGTAATTCATCCATGTATTTATGTACACTTGTTTATTTTAGTGTATTTTCAATGGTTTTGTCTTATTCTAATTATGTACATATGTTATAAATAATAATTGTTAAATTATAAAAAAAATTGAATTCATGAAAACTATAAAAAATAAATAAAATGAATATTTTATTCAGGTATAATATATAATAGGGGTCCAAAACCAAACTTTTGCATCTTAACTCCAAATTAAATGGAACTACCTCCATTAAATAGCTAATTAAAAGTTATATACGATTAAAGGTTATTTTGATGAGTTTTCAATTCATAAGGAGGAGATACACGACTAGGAGGTTTGGATTTTTGAGTGTAGAAAGCACAATATGCATTTTTTTAAAATAAATTTTGTATTTTTCTATGTATTTTTATCTCCAACTTTCATGTACAAATTTATTAATTTGAAGTGTAAATAATATAGTATAAAATGTATCCCAAAATGAATTATTGAGTATAAAAATGAGAGTTTTTATTGTATATTGAACCTTATCTCCCCATACTATATTTCTTGTCGACTAAATCAATTATTTACTGAATCTCGAGATTTAGATTCATTAAATACCTTCGGTATTTCATTTCTTTTTTCTTATCTTTCCTTTATTCTTTTATTTTAGAATTAATTACAGTATTTCATACAGTATTTTAAATAAATAATGAATGTTATTTTGTGCAAATTAATGCTATACACATGCATTTAGCTAGGGAATTATGGCCAAAACATAAGAACAAAGGTGATGAAATGGAGATTCACCACCCCCCTCTATTTGTCTTTGCTAATCCCTAGAAAACACTTATTCCTATAAGTACGAAAAAGAAAATAAAGGAAAGAAAAAGAAAGAACTTGGATTGATTTTAACTTTTAAACTTGTCTTCAAAAAATCAAAGATTGGAGTTCAGTCGGACCTTTAGAATTAAGTTTAGTCAGAACCTTATTGGGAATCAGATTTGAATCACAATATCCTCTAAGTGCCACAAAACTCTGTCCAAGTATCCTCAAAGGCAGGTCAGAACAAGTCGATGTCATATGCAAACAATTATGACTATGAGTATATCTTATACAATATATGTGATAGTAGATCCTTTCGACTGAAGCAGTAAAAGTCAGTCTTCTCCAACATGGTGACCCTAATTCCCCAATCCAACAACTCTTTCCTCATGAAGTGGGTATTCCCTTCTTAGTTCATGTACAACTAGCTCAAGAAGAGGAGGTGGGGCAGAAGAAGAGGACTTCTGAGTCCTCCAAGAAGTAGGAGAACTGCACCAGCAGTGAGTCCGACGAGACCGATGAAGAGCCCGCACCTCCATCTAAGGAGGATGTCCTAGCAGTAGCGGATAATGCATCACTGATTTTGTAGCAGAAATTTTCTTTTAGTCAAAGTCAGAGTTCGAGTCAGTTTCAGTTTCGGAGTCCTGTACAGAACTCAGTTCCTAGTTTAAATGAAAATCTTTTAATTTCGGAATCTGAGTTGGCATCAATAAGCCCTTTCCCCCAAGCTCTTACGGGTGGAAAGAAGAAAACTCAAAAAATGCAGAAAGATGACCCTGAGATGGCAGAGTTTTGCAATAAACACATCAAGGTCACAATCCCTTTTGACAAGTATGTGTAAATGACACATGCATTTCAGAAATACCTTAAGGTGAGATGTACACCTACTAGGGCTAGCAGGAAGAACAAAAGCTGTGTTGAGAAACGCGTTCTGTCAGTAGCCACCACTTGCGCAATAAAGAATTCGTTTCCGAGGAAATGAAGAGACATGGGTGCACATTATGTGGTGAGCCATGTCGATGACACTGCGTTTGCACACACTCTCCTTGATAACAGATCCTCAATTACATTAATGCCTACAACCCTCTATGAGCGTCTTAATCTCGGACCTCTTAGGAAATCTAGAGCCTTACTTCAGTTTGCTGAGAAATCAACCAAGAGGTCCCAAGGAGAATTGAGGAACGTTGTCATAAAAGTCGAGGGTCAAGAGTACATGGTGGACTTTACACTCCTCGATATGGAGACCCCTCGCAATTGGAGAGATTCTTAGATCATATTAGGAAGGCCCTTGCTCAGAACAACAGGGGCCTTATTTGATTACAAGATCAGGAAGATACAGTTCCAAACTCCAGGCGGAGATGAGGAACTTGAGATGAAGCAGACCAGATGGCAGAGGCCAGATTCAGAAATCAACACTGAGTACTCTTCGTCCGAAGCAGATTGTATTCTTGTAGACACCACTGGGCCATTGAGACAGAACCCAGCTAACACCGATGAGTCCCTCTCCTACAAAGAAGATCCAGTGCATGAGTCAGTCTACGAGGTCCTTAGAAACGGGTACAGTTCAGAATATGCATATCCCTACATCTTCGATGACTTAGAGGCTCAGCTGAAACTGTCAGTCCTTCCCTCTTTATGACAGTCAGAAGATGAGGATGATGAGTCGGACGTGGCTTTCGCCGATTGCTTGGAAACCTTTGACAATCCGACTCTAGAACCGAATGAATTGGTGGCAGCAATTTCACGAACAGATCCAGCCACTAACAGCACAGAGCCAGATTCGATTGAGCCAGATTTCCTTGATGATCACACATTTCCTAAGCTCAAACCTTTATCCACAACACTTAAGTATGCCTTCCTTGCGGGACAAGAGAAGAAGTATCCGGTCATTATCAGCTCCGATTGACCAAGGAGCGGGAATCTTGCTTGCTAGAGATCCTGGAGAGAAACCGCAAGGTAATAGGTTGGAGCATCTCTGATCTCCGCGGGATAAATCCCGCTCTATGTTCGCACCATATCTACTTGGAGAATGAGGCCAAACCCTCTCGAGAATTCCAACGTCGGTTGAATCCAAATTTATGAGTGGTAGTGAAGGAGATAGAGCAATGGTGCGACGCGCATTTTATTTATCCCATCTCCGACTCCAAATGGGTGGCCCCAATCCTTGTTGTTCCAAAGAAGTCGGGAATTCAGATGACCACCAATGAAGACGGAGAGGAGATCGTGACACGAGTACCCACATCATGGTGCGTCTGTGTGGATTACAAACGCCTGAATGCTGCGACAAAGAAGGATCACTTCCCCCTACCATTCATTGATCACGTCTTAGAGAGACTAGCAGGGAAAGAATTCATCTGCTTTTTGGACGAGTTCTCGGGCTACAATCAAGTAGCCATAGCCCCGGAGGACCAGGAGAAAACCATGTTTACATGCCCCTTTGGTACCTATGCTTTCAGGCGCATGCCCTTTGGGTTATGCAATGCTCCTGGTACCTTTCAAAGGTGCATGATTTCTTTATTTACCGAAATGGTCGACGAATACATGGAAGTCTTCATGGACGACTTCGCGGTCCACGATGATTCATTTGATTCATGTCTTAGGAATCTAGACCGAGTCCTCAAGCGATGTTGTGAGGTCAATATGGTACTTTCCTAGGAGAAAAGTCACTTCATGGTGACAGAGGGCATTGTGTTGAGGCATGTCATCTCCAAGAGAGGAATGGAGGTTGAACCTGCAAAGGTGGACGTGATCAGATGACTCCAGCCACCAACCAACGTGAAACAGTTGCGGTCTTTCCTCGAGCATGTCGGATTTTATCGAAGATTTATCAAGGATTTATCTAAGATTGCCCGACCACTAACTGAGCTTTTAGGAAAGGACTTGGAGTTCATTGTTGATCACAAATGTCTCGAGGCCTTTAAGCTACTACAAGGAATGATCATGGATGCCCCGATTCTATAAGCCTCAGATTGGTCTCTTCCTTTTGAGATCATGATGAATGCCTCAGACTTTGCTGTTGGAGCTGTGTTAGGATAGGGGAGGGATGGCGTCCCGTTCGCAATACACTACACAAGAAAGTGCTTGATATTACTCAGCGTAACTATACAGTTACGGAAAAGGAGATGCTTGCGGTAGTGTTTGCCTTGGATAAATTCAGATCTCACTTAATCAGATCCAAGGTAATTGTGTTCACTGACCACACAACACTATGTTACTTAATGGAAGAGAAGGACGTGAAGGCACGTCTTCTTAGGTGGATTCTGCTTATCTAGGAGTTTGATTTGGACATTCGTGATAAACCTGGAAAGAAGAACGTAGTAGCTGATCATCTCTCCCGTCTCGAGGATCTTAATACTTCTAAGGATTCACTGATTCGAGATTCCTTCCCTGACGAGTTGATTTTTGTTGTCGACTCACTCCCATGATATGCCAATATCGTGAACTATCTGGTCTCCAAGAAGGTTCCCAAAGATTGGCCCAAGAGCCACATAGATCGACTGAAGTCAGATTCGAGACATTACCACTGGGAGGATCCGATCCTTTTCTTTGAAGGACCGGATTGTGTCTGGAGATGGTGTATTCCTCAGGAGGAATATCAGAGTGTCCTTTCTTTTTGCCACAGTCTGGAGGCAGGAGGACACCACTCCGAGAAGAGGACCGCCTAGAAGGTACTTCAGTGTGGCTTATACTGGCCGACTCTATTTCGCGATGCCATCACCTTTGCGAAGTCGTGCCCAGTATGCCAGCGAATGGGAAGAACTGTTGGTTCCAAGGATGAGATGCCGATGCAACCTATCATCATTTGCGATGTCTTTGACGCCTGGGACATCGACTTCATGGGCCCATTCCATGTTAGCCACGGATTCGAATACATCCTTCTGGCGGTAGACTACCTGTCAAGGTGGGTGGAGTCTATCCCAACCCGAGCAACAAACAACAGGACTGTTTGTAAATTCGTCAGAGATCACATCATCTCTAGGTTCGGGATTCCCAAAATGCTGATATCAGATGGGGGTAGCCACTTTGTAAATCGAGATGTGAAGAAGCTCTTGAAGGATTACAGCATCGAACACCGTGTAGCTAGTCCTTATCACCCACAGACCAATGGCATGGCTGAGGTGTCGAATAGGGAGGTGAAAACCATATTGTAGAAGCTTATCCGCCCAGACGGAAGGACTGGTCTCAGATCTTAGATCAAGTCCAGTAGGCTTATAGGATAGATTACAAGACACCGTTAGGAACCTCCACATTCAGGATGGCATTCGGGAAGCCGTTTCATTTGCCCGCAGAATTAGTGCACAAATCAGAATGGGAAATCAAAAAGGTCAACTGGAACACACACCTAGGGCAGAAACAGAGAGACATGGATCTGAATGAGATTGTGGAAGTCAGAAACCGAGCGTACGACAACAGTTTGGTGTACAAGGACAAAGTTAAGTGTTGGCATGATAGATATATCAGACGAAAAACCTTTGTTCCTGGACAGAAGGTATGGTTGTTCAATGCAAGGCTGAAGATTTTCCAAGGCAAGCTGAAATCCAAGTGGACGGGCCTAGTCATTGTCTGTGCTGTGCATGATAGTGGATGTGTTGAGATCTCAGATCTCATAGATGATGCACAGAAATTCCTAGTCAATGGACAACTGTTGAAGCACTTCGTCGAACCCAATGAACAGTTAGTCCATATTGAGGAGATTGTATTCATGCGCGAGACAAATTCAACAGATACACATAGAGTCGTGCATGAGACCTTGCAGCAGTGAACTCTAGCCATCAGTTGCATATGGAAAGATTCAGACCGCGATCCTTATATATACCTATCATTCCTGTATATTCTACCCCTCCCTCCCGTGACTCTAATCACTCACCCCAACTTCATATATCTTCATCCGCGACTATACTTAGGATGACCAGATCCTAAGTATGGGGGGGAGAATCACCTGAGTCCATTTACTGTACATCCTCCTTATCAAATCGGTCCTCATACCACTCTAGTCCAATACTTAGGCTGACCGGAGCCTAAGTATAGGGGGAACCGATGCCCATCTTGTACATATATTCATCCACTTCCCCTCTTGACCTCGTCCGCCCAGTTTTTGATCTCCTGCTACACTTAGGCTGCCAGAGCCTAAGTATAGGGGAGCATGACGACTTCTTTACATTTTTTGCTCCTTTGGCTCTCCTACGCTTAGCACGAGTTATGTCTTCTTCCTCGCTTTTTGTGCTATGAGGACATAAGACACGCTAAGTATAGGAGGGCGTGCATATATTACATATATAGTTTACCCATAGCTCGTAGTTTCGCGTATTTTCACGTATTTTTTTGTATATATTATGCAATAATTATTGGTGGGTAAAAATTGAAAAAATAAATTTTTTTGTTGTATAATACTTGTAAAACTTTTGTAAAAATGGAATTTTTTTCGTAAAATACATGTATACTTGTATATGTGTATAACACTTGTATAATTTGTAAACTTATAAAACTCTTGTAACATAGGAGGTATCCCAAATTTTTGTTAAAAAAAGGGTTTCTTATTTACTCTTGCACATCATCTCTGCATCTGAAAAGAAAGAAAGAAAAAGAGCTGCATTTCATTCATCTACATGGCATGTCATATGCATCTCATCTGCATATCTTGCATATGCAAGGTGAAAAGCTAGTGGATTCTGAACCAAGTTATGAGTAGATGTTGAGGAAGGACTTGATTTGACCTTAATCCACCTAATTTCAGAGGAACCTTATAGGAGCTGGAGTAAAGATTTTTCAGGTCAAGTGACTTAATTCTTTGAGACTGCAAGTCTATGTTCACATGCCATCTTGATTAGTCTAAGTAGAATATCTCGTGCACACGCATGATTCTTATAGACAATGACCTAACTTGGACAAGCACAATGCACGTAGCTCTTCATTGACGAGGTGATGAGGAGGTAGAATCCTTTAGCTTGGAGTAGCACACGGGTGGAAGCATTCGTCCTCCTCTAGGGAGGGTAGTGCATCTCAACCTAGTCTGGTGGGTGGTTGATGTCTAAAGACGGGACGCTGTGGGTTGCAATAATGCTTCAAAAGAGGGATGTCTACTGGCTCAAGAGGAAAAACTCCTGATGTACATGCTGCACCTTGTATATAGTTCAAAAAAAAGAAGAAAAAAAAGAAAAAAATGCAAGAACTCCAAAAAAGTAGACATGCCAGATAGAAAATAAAATACCTATCGGAGTATGTATATTAGCAAGAAGTCTGCAGCTGGATGACTTGGCTACACTGGTCAGGCATGCCCGGATAGGTAGCTACACTGGCTACCGTCCATTCTTTCTCCACTTCCTCCTCTTGAGCTGGTCACACTTTAACTTAGAAGGGAATACCCCGCTCCTCGAGGAAAGAGTACTGGACCGAGGAATTAGAGTTACCTTGTTAGAGGAAGCTGGTTCTGAGCCATTTCTGATGTGGAGAGCTGTATTTCACTTACACAGTACAAGTAAGAATCATACTCATCAAAAATTTGCGTTTGAGGATTTGTTCTGACCTGACTGTTGAGGAGTCTTGAATAGAAGACTTGTGGAACTTGAAGTCTGTTAGGTCTTAAGTTCAGATCCCAATAAGGTTCCGCCACACAATTAATCCAAAGGTCGAGTCAAGCTCCATTTTCAACTTTTGTTCATGACCTTGGTATGGAATCCAATCTCATTTCACTCTTGCATTTCATTTTAGTTGCTCGGGGACGAGCAAGGTTTAAGTATAGGGGTTGATGAATCTGTAATTCATCACTCTTAAAGTTTAAAATAGAGTCTTGTTCCCGAGTAATTAGCTGCATATTTCCCCTTATCTTTCATAATTAGCATTCATACATGCATGCATAATATTTGCATTTTAGCATTCATATTTGCATTAAATAAGAAGCCCAATTCACTTGTAATTATTCACCAATTTATTTATATTTTTATACCCACTCTAAAGTCAATAAAACCGTCTCTATACTGTTTATATTACTAACTAATAATATAAGGAAAAGGCCAAAATTCCTAACTTGTAAAATTACATAATAAAACCCCAAACCCAGTTGGAGACCTCAGACCTTAGAATGCAAACATCTATCTCATACAACCTCCGATCTAGGTCTACTCACTTTTAGAATAATACATATTCAGAGACCTTCAAAATGAGACCAATTTCATTTAAATCGGAGCTTGTATGCAAAACTTGGGTTCTGGGACCCCATTATGCATTATATGTATGTATATTTGTACCCTTGTATTTTTTGTATCTTATTTGACCTCATCTCCATTTTTGAACTTGTAGATCTCATCGAGATCTACAACTTTCATGTTTTGAGTTTTCCCAAATTCAGCCATCTTCTCTCTCTTATTCCTAATTTTCTTTTGGCCATTCAGATCAGGTCACGTGGTGCCCTCTGGTTGCACCATGCAGCCCGCTCGTAAAGCGCCGCACGCCCTTCCTTCTCCACCGTCCGATCCCTTCCCTTCACTCCTGATCTGGGCCACTCACCAGCGCCCTCACTTCCTTGCGACACGTGGTCCATCAGGAGCCGCTAGATCGCCTTCATCTTGGCTACTCATCTCACGCTAAATCTGGGCCCTTCGCTCAAATCCTCTAGATCCCATCTCAGCCGTTAACGCCCGCCTCAACCATAGAACTCCACGTGACATGCTCATGGCCACTGGATCTTTGCCCTGATTATTTGATCCCACCCGCTCACTCACGCTCAATCACAACCCTTCAATCCATCGCCTAATCTAATCCCCACCGTCCCTTAGCGCCGCACTCCCATGACGCCACGTGGTTCTCTCTACACCCTCCGATGTCACCATCCCAATCTGATGTGGATTGTTTCCTCATGCCAACTCATGGCCGTTGGATCACTAGATCCAACGGCCTGGAAGTCGTCATCTACCTCCCGCAGGAGCCTCGCCCACGTCGCCCACCTAGCGACGGCTCCGCCCCCTTTCTATTTTTGGCTCCACTCCCACCATCCTCTCTGCCCCCTATCGCTGCCACCATATCGCCCATACCACCCTCATCCTCACCGACCTCCACAATCTCCACGAACCTCGTCGCCCCGTCAACTGCTCCCTCACCTCCTTCCTATAAATAACCCGCCTCCAGCCACCTTTGGCCCTATCTGCCACCACGAGAGGTACCTCCGAGCTCTTAGATCTTCATTTGTGACAGAAATAGAGGTCCAAATCGAGCGAAGATGATCGATTTCCTCTGGAAAGATCCACGGTGTTGCCACACCGTGTCGCAGCTCCTCCGACGAGCTGTTTGAGCTCGGGCCCTCTACCGACCCTCGAGCGACGACCAGAAGCATCCTTCAAGCTTCCTATCCCCAGGTAGACACCCCCATTCCTCCTTCGATCTTCTTCTTCTTTTTCTTTGTTTTTCTCTTGATTTTTCCGCCTCCTCGGATCAACTCCGCTCTCACATGTTCATACACCAAGCTCCGCCTTGGAGCCCTCACCTTCGCGCGGTATTCCGTCCACCTCTATAGCACCTGGAACCTCCCTCCGACTAGAGCTCTGCCGCCACAGCAGAGGAGCATCACCTGACCACCTTCGCTCCGCCCCAGGCCTCACTTACACAAACACGCACTCCCACGAGCACGAGCTTCCATTTTTGAAGGCACTAGCTAACCCTGCAGCACATATCTTCACTAATCGGACGTCTCGCTGGACCCCCTTCGAGCTTCATCGTCGTTGGCCTCCAGACCTCCTCCACATCCATCAGACATCCCGGCGGCTTCCTGACGCCTTTACTATCGATCCAAGCACCTCAAGAGCCGCCGGTGAGCTGCACCGACCATGCACGAAGGAGGCGGAGGCGGGACTCCATCACCGGAGCCCCACCAAGTCCACCACAGGAGGCGGGGAGACCGGGGAAGACAACGCCCAAATACCGTTGGATCAGGAGGATCCCACGGCCGATAGTCTACCATGTCGACGCCATCAGCACCGTCAGATCCTTGTGATCTGACGACTCCAGAGACGCCATGCCACCTGCTCCAACAGCCGTTGGATTACACACTCATCTAACGGTCTACATCGCGCCACGTATCCTCCTCCGAGCCTCTTCCCCGACCCTAGGCTCGGAGCTCCCGAAGCACTCCCGAAGCGGATCCGAGCCTTTAAGGCTTCCCGAGCCTCGAAGACGTCCGAGCCTAGTCCCGCACGTGCTCCCCATGTGAGGGGCTGGGTATTTTGCACAAAGACCCTCAGAAGTTATGGAAGTTACAATTTAGTCCCTACTAGGCGTGTTACGCGAGGAGCGTGTGACTCTGTGGGAAAATTGCATCCACCTCCCCCGCATTCCAGGTAATTGCATTTAAGTCCCTATCATCACGTTTTATTTCAGTAATTTTATTTTCTGTAATTACAATTTGGTCTCTGTCTTTGCACGCATATTTAGGTGTCCATTTGGCGTTATTTTTTAATTCTAAAAAATGCATGATGTAGCTTATCTTGTCCTTTATCTTATGTGACATGTGTTTCATTTTTGTGACATCCTTGGAATTTAATATTATTAAGTTGGTGAAATTTTCCATACTTTTCCCACTATGTGCCTTTTAATTCATATTAAATTCCTTGTTGCTCCAAAAATCACCATAAAACCACATTATACTTAGGATAATTTAGTCTACACTGTGCCCAAAAATCATTGCATTTGCACGCATCACGAGGCCTGAATAAATTAATTAGTGATTTCCTTAATTTTTTTATAAGTATTCACATAGAATTTTAGGTTTATTAATTTTCCCGGATTCATCATACTTAGATCTATCTAGGGTAAATTTTATATCTAGAAATAATGTGCTTTGTTATTTATTAAAATTAATTTTGTAAAAATCACCTTGCATTCATATTTTATTCACAGTAAATTCATAAAGTGTCAGAAAAAATCCAAAACAATAGTGTTGCTTAATTTCATTGCATCTCATATTCTGACCTAGTTTCACAATTTTTGGAATTCATTTGATCATATTTCTGATATAACTTGTGAAATATTTCTGAATGTTGTGGAATATTTTACTTGGCAAGTTTACCAAGGTCGAACTCAGGGAACGGTGATTTTTAGATGCGTGGTCTTAAGTCAAATTAAATAATCAATCAATGGTCGATTAATTTCTGTGTCGAAAAAGTATACAATGCAGTGATGAAGATGCGAATATGATGCAAGGAAAATAAATTGAGAGAACTATGCCCAGGATTTGTGGTTTTTACACAAATTAACTCCCCAATATATGATCTTTATCTCCGCAAAATTTACCACAAATCAAAATGGATTGCTCTTAACTTGTTGCTTCAGGTTAATAAGCAACTAGTATTCAGAATATCGAAGCAGAGTATCCGGCCTCCAAATATCTTCGATTCAGTTCCTCAAATAGTCAGCAAAAATCTCAGAGGATAAATGTAAATTAACCTCCTGTGACAACAGTAATTTCAATGATTTAATCAAGTAAAATCCTTATCCGAACTCCTATAAAAGATTTATCAATAGTTTCTCAAGCAATATGTGGCACATGTATGTCAAAATTGAGCCTGTATGTCAAATTAGATCCTTGAAGAATAATAGACAGTAAACAACCTCAAATCTGTCCACAAATGATGCTAAGTTGTAGAGTACGGAATTAGCTTCAAAATGACATATTATATGCTAAAATCGGAGTCCATATGACAAAGATATGCTAAAATGAAGTTTCAGGGACTAAAATGTAAATAAAATAAAAATTTTTCTTGCAAAAAGGTCCCTAGGATGACTTATCTGTAATTAAAAAAAGTTGAGGGGTATTTCTGCAAATTCTGGAAACGCCAGGGCTTTCATGCAATTTTCCACTTGCGCACGTGCCTTGCACGTGCGCCCAGGAGGCTCGGAGGGAGGCGTAGGCTCGGGCGAGGCTCGGAGACCCCGAGCATGTGGTTCGGACCCGGCCTGAGGCTCAGAGATCCCGAACCTCAGGCGTGGAGGGCGGCTTGGGGGCTGTCCACGTGGCAGTGCTGGAGCCGTTGGATCAAGGGCCTCCTGCCCGATCCAACGGTGCCTGTGCGTCGTGGTGGGGGCTGGCGGCGAAAGGTGGCGATGGAGGGTGAGCGGGCAGAGCAGCTGGGCGAGGGCGGAGGCGTGGGCACGGCGAGGCGGAGCGGTGGCCGAACGGAGGCGGTGGTGCCGCCCCTCGGCCGACACACAGCGCGAGGGCGGAGGCGGCGGGCCTCGCGGGCGGAGGGGCGAGGCGGAATCGGAGGTGCTGGGTGGTTGGCGTCGCGGAGTCGGAGGGGCTGGCGAGGCGCGGCGAGGCAGAGGGAGCGAGCTGGGAGGCGAAGGGGCCTCGCGAGGCGGCCGGAGGTGGCTCCGCGCGAGGTGGAGCGGTGCTGTCGAAGGTGGAGGCGCCGCGGGGGCGGTGTACCTGCACTGTTAGAACAAAACTCGAAGAGGGTGGGGGCGTATCGCCAGAGGCTGGAGTGGCGATGGCCTACTCCTGGCTGTTGGCCTCAGAGATCCGGCGGCGATCTCGAAGCTTAGCCACTCGTCGGAGGTCGAGCAGCTACAGAGGGAGGGGGGTTGCGCCTCTGGATCGCGCCAGTTAAGGCCTCTGTCACCGGCCGTGAGGAGATGGCAGGATGGTGGCGAGGTGCGGAGGTGGCTGGGTTTTATAGGGAAGCGGATGGAGACGGTTACGCACGAGGTAGAAGCTGCGGTCGTAACGGCCGGAGATGGGGTGGGCGGCGGCCGTTACGAGGAGGGAGGAAGAGAGGAACGGCAGGGGGGGAGAACAGCGGGGGTGCCACGTGGCACGCCCAGGGGCTGCCACGTGGCGCCCCCAAAAAAATTTCGAAATAAAATTAGAAAAGAAATAGCAGAAGACCTCGGATCGAAAAATTTCCTTCACAAAAGTTGCTCGTCTCGACGAGATCTACAATTTCATGAAGGACTTGAGAGCAAAAGAGGTCACCTGTTGAGAAGTGGTATTTTTGGTGGCTTTCCATGTGTACGAAAAACCGCATTTTAAGATTTGTAATTTTTTTAGTGGTTTTAGAGGGGATAAAAATTCTAGAAAAACTACGATAAAATAGAAGAAAATTATTTACACATTAATCTAATTTTTTTGGATTTTTAAAGGATAAGAATTTAGGAAAATAAAATAAAAGTAAGAAACGCTCAATTTTTGCATGGGACCGACAACGGACACTTGGACTTGGTTAATTTCTTTGATTTCAGTTTTAATCTGAATTTGAATTTTTGCATTTCTTATTAACTTTCATCAAAGGACACAAATGAAAAAGAAATAAATTAAAAGAGTTAATTAAGCACATAAAAACTGAGGTCAAAAAATAGCAAAAAGTCAAAATGCGCAAAGAGGCCAAAAACCCAACTTTCACATATGAGCTCCGAATTTACGAAATTGGTCTTGTTTTGAAGGTATTTGAAAATGGAGTACTTTAAAAGTGAGTAGACCAAAATCGGACACTGTATGTGGGAGATATGCTCGTTTTAGTTCGTTAGATGTGAAATTTGACTTTGGGATTATTTGACACTATTGGGGTTAATAATTTTTTGTCATTTTTTATTTAATAAAGTTAGTAATATCTACACAATGGAGGTAGTTTCAGGTCAATCGGAGTTAGGATGAATTAATAGAAAATAAGAGAAGTTAGCGGCTTTTTGGGCTAATTTACACATGGGATTTTAATGCAATTTATGCATGATGAAATGCAGATATTATTTACACATGCATGATGGCTAATAATGCTCTATTATTGATTAATTACAAGAAGATGATGGAGGACAGAGCTTAAATGACCAATTTTAGCATGATGAATACGAGATTCATCACACGCCTGAAACTGCATTTGTTTTTCCTTTATTGCATAAAAATTGCTGAAAAAGACCACAAATAAATCCTTTAAAAATCCGACCTCATAAATCACTTCAAATTCATCTAGGGAGATAGCTGCCTCCCTGAGTTCGACCTTGGGCTTTCCCAAGTAAAATAAATCTGCCGCTCGTAATTAAACTAAACATTAATTAAAAGTGGTATTTTTGACATAGCCTTGATTATCCTACTGCAACGAACATAAAGTTTAATTTGACCATTAATTTGATCGAATTAACAAGGGTAGTCTAACGCTCGTCATCCTACTCTTGCATACTATATGTACCATTTTTTGCTGTATAATAAATTTTAGCTCGCCTTATTTTTTGTTTGGTCATTATTATGGGCTAATTGTTGATGTAGTAGAATATTGATATCCGAGAGCTGAGAGAGCGATAGACACATCGATTGCTGGACCAACTTGTCGAGCACTACAGATCTTTCAAGATCGGACGTTATGATCCCTCGATGATCTCGTGTTAATCAAATGGCGTCGGAGCAGCGGGGTAGATTTTGTGTATCTTTTTCATTCATCATTTTCTACTTTATTTTTTATTTAAATAATTGTTTACCTATGCTAATACATTTTCTCTATTGAATTTCTTGTGAGGGACCAAGTGGTGAATGCGACTACTTAGGAAGCCAGTGCACCCGAGTTGCAAGTATATAGGCTCTTCTTCCTCTGAGCTAATTGGAGAGAGCAAGAGAGAGAAGCAGAGCATGTATTAGTACATATTTTTTCTTTTATTTTTACGAGAGAGAGAGAGAGACAATAATTTTGTTTTCTATTAGTATTATAATAATACAAGTGGACATTTGAACTCTCGGGCCTATTTTACCAAGTGATTGTTCACTTGGGGCTCACCAAATTTTTTTACAGTATTTATCACCTTCTACACTTTTGTTCTCCCTATTTTTCCCTTTATTTTCTTTTGTTTCACAATTTGTGCTTTTTGCCTTTATTTTCATTTGTTTTATATGATTGATCCCATAGATTTTTAGGATTGCTTGACCGAGTAAGCTAGGACCAAGCACCCAATATATGCATGCTCTTATAGCCTACGTTTGGATCTAGCTCAAACTCAATTGAATCTTCACGATAATAGCAATTCCTTCTTAGCGTGATTTCACCGTATTTCATATCATATAGTATAGGTTTAAGTTTCTTGTCTTGCATTCCGCATGGAGAGAGATGGGGAGCACTGTAAGCATTCTATCTGAGCATCCATCATTTTGACATAAAGGTGAGATCTCCATCTTACTGTCACCTTGCATTGCTTTGCTACTAACTCCCTATGTTTTTGATCATTTAGGTTAAAAGAAAATAAAAAATTATTAGGTGCTTATTTTTAAAAATACCCCCAAAAGTGGAAGCCTAAATATTAAAACAAGGGGACTACTAAATAAACTTTGACGCTAATTAAAATATGTAACGAACATCATTGTTTGGGGTTCACAACGTCCTCATTATTTTTAGGTACACTCCAAACCGAGCAAGGCATGACCCTTAAGGAATAGAGCCAAAAATTGATCTGTGGCTAAATCTATTATCATTTGGGAATGACGAAGTATTGATGCTTCTATTGTATGTAGGCGAGTAGGGCCTTGTCAAAGATAATGTTCTCGTCTTGTGTAGAACATCTGACTTGGTCTGAAGTATTAAGCATAGGTCATGGCCTCACGGGGGCGTCTTTCTCATCGTCTTGCTCCGAGTACCTCATTTTTAGGGAAATAGTGGTTTCACCTATCGACTTCTTCTCTTCTTCTTTAGCTGAGTAGCCCCTAAGTCTGATTTCGAGAATCTCAAAAAGTGCAGATCGATACATAGGAAGTGGAAAAAGTACGAGATACTTTTCTGGCGATACTCACATTCCTCTAGGTCTAGCCATCAAGGACGTGTTACAATATTACCTGAAACAACAATAAAATTGAAAAGATTGAATAGTCGAACCTTTATGGCTTCACATTTGTTGAGTTGGTAAATCCAATTTTGTTTGGTGTTTGTTTGGATCCAATTAGGATTCAAAGATCAATCCCATGTACCTGCACATTTTGTCTTTCCCTCTATTGTTTTACCCTCTTTGAGCCTTGCTCACTTTGGGCCTTCTACTATTTTACACTCCTTTTGTTTCTTGTTCATCATCGTATCCTTCATCCATCCTCATCTATTTCTTTTTGCTCTCTCAAGATGTCGTATTCAGGATGGTCTTGTTTGGACTTTGCGAACACCTACATCAAGTCTTGAATACCTACATATTCAATAATGTGGGGTGATCTCCAAGAAGCATGTATGGATCTTGCGAACTTCTCCTTGGACTCCCCTATCTTCACTTGCTTTGGGGATCAAGAAGACTCTTGTCTCGATCTTCTTCTTTCCACGACTTTCTTTTCACCAATAAATCCCTTATTCAAGACAAACTCCCATCTCGAACTTGCTCCTTCTTTTCTAAGGATTGATCAGGTATTATTTCCCAATGCAATTTTACAACCCAATTAGGAGCATGAGAATGATTAAGTTTTTGAGATGGCTCCCCAAGGTAGAGGAAAGGGATCACAACTTCCTAGCACCGAGTAGAATACCAAGTAGGGCACACCCTAGAATGAGGTGAACATTCAGCTCTTGGCATCCATATAGGTGATTCAGCAGCAGTTGACTAATCAAGCCTTAACCCAGGTTGCCCTTCAAGAAATGTTGAATGATTTTAGGAGAAGGTCATAAGAAAGAGAGACACGAGGAAGAAAGGATGAATTACATGGTGATGATGATGATTATCATTCTATAGATGGACTCGCAGAGGCGAAGGAGAGGGAAGGATAGGTAGGCCCAAGCCTACACTGAAGCAAACCTGCAACTCTGGGACGGTCGCATTACTGAGTGGTACTAGATCCCTTCGATCCACAAACACTTCGAACTGAAGCTGCAGCTCCTTTCTCTCCTCCCTAGTTTCCATGGGAATCCAAATGAAGAATCATATATCCATCTAAAGTAATTCGGACACATCTGCAGCACAATGCACTACCCCAACATCCCATTGGGCATAGTCAAGGTGATCGCTTTTTCCTTCAGCCTTCAGGGCAAAGCACCGCATTGGATCAATCATTTGGAAAAGTGGTGATGATGTGGGAAGAGTTGAAGTCCGCTTTCCTGCACAAATACTACCCTCTTAGTCGTCTCAATCTGTTGCGGTCCAAGATTGACACCATCTCCAGGGACCACAAGAGTCCATTCACGAGACCTGGAGAGGTTCAGTGATTTGATTGATAAGTGCCCCTATCACGATATCCTGAAGACCAGTTTGGTCCAACATTTCTTTGGGGGACTTAGAGTAGTCAACATCTGGTTGACACACTTATGGAGGTTCCCATTTCAACAAGGATGAGGATGCAATATGGCAGATCTTTGATGAGATGGTCAAGGGAGAGGTCACACTCTCATCATCTCATTCCTTTCAAGTACAACCGCAGAACCGCCTCAAAAATGTCAATATGTCGGATACTTGTGAAGTGGACAGGTGCGAGAATTCATATCTCAGCATCATCAACAATCATCTGTCCAAAGTGTACATTATTGAGAATAGATCACATGATTTAGAGAAGCTAGATGTGATCGAACAAAGAATAAAATGCTTGGACAAGCTGGACACCATCACCAAGCAACTGGAGTTGTTGGTTAACACTATCACTGCCAGCAACTCCGTAGCAGCCACCCATACACTCCCACTGAGCAGAAGGAGCACACCACCCAACATCAGCCTCAATCAAGCCCCGGTCGGCCTCAGATCCAGCACGTATACAACATGTAGGCACCCAAGCAGCCGTTGCCGCCACCACAAACACAAATGGTGGTTTATCAACCCGAACCACAACCCTAGTATATCGAGCAATTCTTTCCACCTCCCCCACACATTCATGAGGTGAATGGTGTGTAGAACAATGATCAATAGTTGACCCCTCCTTAGGGACATTCCAGGGTCAGAGCGCAACCATTCAACCATTCCACCAGCATCAAGGTGGGAGGAACTTCCAAGAAAATCAGAATCATCACCAACAGCCTCCTCAGCGTCGTTACACGCAGAGGCCGAATTACTAATAGTCCGGATACCGTTAGCATAATTACCAGCAGTCGGCTTCTCATTTCCAGAACTAGAGCTCCTCTCCTCAATACTACATCATTCTTCTCCCCTCCTCCTCACTTTTCTCGGGGGTTACCGACAACAACCTCCCCACTAACAGCAGAGTCAGCAGCCTCATCAGGCCGAACCATATGAAGTCGCGTCGGTTAACACATCCCTTGATTTCTTAGCCCAGCTCATCAAGAATATGGAGAGATGAGCCAAAAGATCGATGAACTGAAGACCACCAAAATTGTCATTACGGCTTAGCTCGAGGCAAATCCGAACTTCCATCGCAAGGAGCAGGCAACTAGCAATGCCTCACCTAATTCAAGTGAAAAAATTGCTTTATCAAATTCTGTAGATCTCAGGAGTGGTAGGACACTCCAAGCATCTACGACGACAACGGGGAAACACAAAAATACCAAAAATGAAGAAAACCAGAAAACACAAAAAGAAAGCAACAATAAGGTGAAGCCTTGCCAATAATGAAGAAGCAAGCATCAACAGTCGAACTAGAGCCAGTCGATGGAGCCAAGCCTGTAGTGCATTTTGGTTCACAAGATGTATACGCATTTTTTCCATCTAACTGCACACAAAGATATGGACACAAATTTACAGAATGAAGTTTTTTCTGATGTAAATTCATTAGCCTGAAGCTATTAAATAAAAAATAGTAAAAAAATGAAAAATGCTTTATCCGGTCTTGACATTGTGAAAATTTTGCAAAACATTATACTTGAAATGCCATTGCTCAAGGCCATGGAGTACACGCCTATTGTGAAAAGGGATTGAAAGAAGCATGTACAATGAAGCGCCCAAATTGCAAAAATAGATGTAGAAAACCATAGACATACATTCTCACCATGGCCATTGTACATGCCATCAATAATCTCTCAAATAAAAAGAAAAAACGAGGGAGCTCCTCTAGTCAGATGCCAAATTTTCAATAAAGAATTCGAGCGCACATTGCTCGAAATTAGATCGTCCATCAATTTATTGCTTTCTTTCGTACTCATCAAATTTGGAGTAGGGCTTCTCAAGACAACAAAGATGATTATGCAATTTGTAGATTCATCAGTTAAGTGGCATAGGGTCATGCTAGAGAATGTGATCGTCAGCGTTCAAGGGATGCAATTCCCTGTTGATTTCATTGTCCTAGACATGGACCCCTCCACACCTCTGCTCCGTACCTCGATCATTCTTGATCAACCATTTCTATGAACAGTTGAAGCAGTGTTGGATTATGGTATTAGAGAGATCACATTCCGCTCCAGCAACGACAAAGTGCAGATAGATACGAATCTAAAGCCAAAGGCAGCTGAAGTGATATCTATGTTGAGAGAGCTCGTACCACATGGACAAGAAGACTGTAACTTTTTAGCTAAGATCAGAGACGCACATCTGTTCTTGGACAACAAAGAAACACAAGAATTCCTCCCCATTGAGAAGGAATGGACAACACAATCAATCTCATTAACATATTTGATAATGAGATCTTTGCCGATGGATATGTTGAAATGATTGAACATCCATACTCGTCTGAATGGGAAGAATTCCTTGCAGATCTTTGTGATGTGTTGAATTCAAAGTCTGAAAATCCAATGACGGACAATGAACATATGAAAGATCTGAGACATGTTACAATTGCTGAAGTTGCCACCAAGTTAACTCCCACCCCACCATAACTCAAACCTCTACACTCTAAAATGAAATATGCCTTCCTTGTTGGTGAACCAAACATGTATCAGATCATTATAAATTCCCATCTGACCGAAGAACAAGAATCTCATCTGTTTGAGGTTCTTGAAAGAAATCGCAAGGTGATAGGCTAGAATATAATAGATCTCCATGGGATAAATCCTTCACTCTATTTGCATCACATCTACCTCGAAGAAAACAACAAGCCCTCTCAGGAATTTTAGTGCAGACTAAATCCGAACCTCGGGGAGGTTGTCATGAAAGAAATTACAAATTGGTGTGATGCGTGATCCATCTATCTCATCTCTAACTCCAAGTGGGTGAGTGTTTAAATGATAATATCAGATGGGGGAGTCGTACGCTTCACACAAGGCGGGAGCGAGGTCACTGAGTTGACCTCTCACAAAGACCAAGTGATTAAAACAATAATCAACCCATAATATAGAAATAAAGCAATGAAAGCAAATGATGTGGATGGAAATTTATTATCAACCAGAAATAAATGTGTATAGTGGACAAGTAGTCTGGGTGTCGAACACAAGGAGATAAGTTGGTGTAGCAGGTGTATTATTTATAGATAAATAATGAATAAATAATATAGATGTTTGTACAATATTCACTCAATGAATGAATGAACGAAATAAATTTTTTGGGTTTTGATTTTTAAATTTTCTTAATATATATTTAATTATATTTTAATTTTATAATTGTTATTTGTTTTTATAATTTTCTAATTTTTAATTGCCTTTTCTTTTTAATATAAAATAAAGGTGTATATATAACTCTATATATGTAATATGTATAATATAGGTAATATATAATACAAAATATATAATAAATATACAAAAATTAGAAAATAACAATAAATATAGTCTTTTTTTATTTTTAAAGGGATTAAAAAATATAATATGATATTTATAATAATTAATAATAATATTAATTATATAGCCGATATATTTGTATTTTATATAATATAGGGTATTATACTTATAAATAAAGATAAAAAAATTGTATAATGGAATACTTTTGTGTTTTATTGCAATTTTCTATTTCTTATGATTTTCCAAGGATTTTTACTATTTAAATATTTTTTAAAGTCTAAAATAGTCAAAAATACCGACAAATTAAATAGGTTGTATTGTTTTGAGATTTAATATTACAAAATAAAGTCAAAAATTCTCAAACTAATTTAATATATAATAATATATAAATAAAAATATCACACAGAAATTAATATTTTTGAGGATTTTGAAGATTTTGTCCATTTTTATAAGAATTTTGGAGCTTTTTAATTTTCATGATTTATTTTTTCTATTTTAAGGATTTTTTGTTTGGAGGTACTAAAATACAAAGATAAACAATACTATTTTTTGGATTTTTTAGAGACATTTTAATATTTTTAGTATTTTTCTATTTAGATAGTAAATAAATGGCTAATGTTTGATTTTTAATAAATAATAAAGTATTCAAAATGCAAAATAAAAATCGTGACATGAAAGTGTATCATTGTAGGCATCTACATTATTTTTTGAAAAATAAAAACCAAACATGAGCTATTATTAATAAAGAGAAACATAAAAATAAAAATACAACAGACGCAGGGACCTGTTGACCATTAAAAATAAGTTAAACTACATTTAATAACAAACATACAAAATCCAGGGGTACGGGTGCACAAATTTCAACACACACACACACACATATTACACGAGCCTAGCAAGGGCATATTTGTAATTAGAATAAAAGGGAAGGTGCACAATGTAAAATAGCCAAGAGTTTATAACTGAACTTCAAATTTTATAGTCTAAACTTTAATTACAAAACCCACGAGGGTATATGTGCGATATGCCCAACTTACGTGGGAGATCATGTGAGTTGAGCTGGCAAGGATCTAAATATAAATATTCATAAGTTTGAGGGTCTTATTACTAAAAATTTACAACTCCATACGAGAGTTTAAATACTAAATATAAATATACAGAATAGGTGGGGGCTACTTAGATATTTACCCCCACATGCGTGCGGATGGACAGTCTGGAGTGCGATACGTAGGCACACTCAAGTGGACCGGGCAGTTGAGGCAAGGCACCACTTCGTCTGATCTCAACGACCAAGATTAGATTTGGGTTGCGCTTGGAATCCAAAGGCTCTGAATGGCGAAGGATGAACATGGAAGAACATCACCGTTCCCCCCCCTTTGAATGGTAATTCCTCCTCGTCCCAGTCACCATCTGCTTCTCTGATGGGCTCCTGAGCTTCCTAGAAGCGCTCTGCGATGATGGGCACCAGCAAGAAAGTACATGCATTGCTGGGGAGAGGTATGGAGTTCAATGAAGGTCGAGGAACCTGGGAATCTCCTCCTGCTCCAAAATCGGCCCTCCTCGGGTCTTTGGCGTGATGTACCTACCGAGGAAGATTCAGGGGCCCAAGGCAACTCACCTCGACCCAAAACGAAGTTGCTGCACATGAAGATGGGAGTGTGCGGAGGGGCTCCAACGAAGGGCGAAGGATGAGCCCTGATTCACAGATCCAAGAAGGGTCCCATTGGATCGAAGGGTGGATTCGATGCATAAGATGATGAGGAGAAAGATGAGTGTGGATTGGGGGTTTGGAACAATCGAGAACATGATGAAACATGTCCAAAGTACAGAGCTCCGACAATCGAAGATATTGTAGTCTAAGCTAAATTTGGATGTGATTAAAGAAATCTAAGCTACGATTACACTAAAGAATGAAAAAGCAAGCTAAAATTCTAAAAGTAATGGCTCACACTTGTGTATTCCTCGGAGCAGGGACCCTCGCCAAAGCTGCAATGCTTCGATGATGGTGGACCACCTCTCCCTCTCCTTTCTCCTCACTGACACCTCGGGGGTACTCCTATTGTCACCAGGAAGCACACACACATGCACATAGGTTTGGGATTACAGAGCTCATAGAGGGATTAAAATCGAGAAGTAAGGACTTGGGCTTTATTTATAGACAAGGTGGAGGAAGCTCTATGATCTAGGGTTTTTGGTTAACCCGAAGCAGATTGATCGAATCTAAGACGTGGGCAAATTAGAGGGATCAGATCAACATTTTTTATTTAGGGAGCTAAGCCAGATCATGAGTGGATTTGGTGAGAAAACTAGAAGAAAATATGCGTTCTGACATGTTTGGCGCATCTGGGGAAGAGAGGGGGTGTTGACCCAGGGTCAACAAACGAAATGATCTTGTTGGTCCACATGGACCAACTAGATAAATGCAGGGAAAAAATGCCTTGTAAAATGAATAATAATTAGTAAATGAATTAATTAATTTTAGATTATAAAATAAAAGATGTTTTTAATTTTATGCAGTATTTAATTCTTGTTTTTATTTATTTTATGGGGTCATTTATTATGAGTTAATATATACAAGTATAATCATAGGTTAGCTATATATTATATAATTTATTTTAATATGTATTTTGTATTTTATTATTTTATAAACTTATTTTATATTTTTATAATTTATTTAAATACATATAGAAATATTTTTATGATATTTTTTGATATAATATGTACACATAATTAATTATAGCCATTTATTATAGGGTAAATTACATTTTGGGTCCCCATCTATAGGTCTGATCCCAGAATGGGTCCCGGTCTTTAAATTTTAACGATTCGGGTCCCAAAGCCATTAATTTAAGGAACTTTTTGAGGCTAATGACGAGTATGCCATTGTTTAAAAGTTGGAACCCAACCCCCATTCCCTTCCCAACAAGGACATATTCGTCATGAACTCCGAAATTTCAATTTCCTAAATGGTCCTAGGACCCGAATCGTTACAATTTAAAGATAAGGACCCATTCTGAGATCGGACCCATAGATGGGGACCCAAATTGTAATTTACCCTTTATTATATAGTATACATTTACACAATTCATATATGTATTTTAGTATACATATTTATTTTAATTTATTTTTAGTTTATTTATTCTATTTTTTATTATGTACATATATTATAAATAATATTTTAAAAATTATGAAAATAAAAAATAATGAAACATATAAAGTATAAATAAAATTAATATTTTATTCAAGTATATTTTACAATAGGGGTCCAAAACCTAATGTTTGGATCTTAACTCCAAATTATTCAAAACCACATTCATTAAATAGCTAATAAAAGTTATATACAATTAAAGGTGACTTTGATAAATTTTAATTTCATATGGAGAAGATATGGGTCTGGAAAGTTTGGATATTAGATTCTTATTATGAGTATATAATGTATATTTTGTATTATTTTTATGTGAAATCAATTTTGTATTTATATATATTTTTTTATCTACAACTTTCATGTGCATGGTTTATTGATTTTTGGTATAAATAATAAAGAATAAAATAGGTGTCAAACATGAAATATTGAAGAATAAAAATTAGGTTTTTATTGTATTTATTGGCCCTTATCTCCCCTTACTTTATTTCCTTCGACCTGGTTATCATGATGCCTAGGTCTCGGGGTTTAGTGTCATAAAATATCTTTTGCATTTTATTTCTTTTTCTTTTCTTCATTTGTTCTTTTATTTTAGCTTTAAATACAGTACTTTATACAATAGATATAATACAAATAATGAATGTTTTGTACAAATTAATGCTATTTTCATTTAATTAACTAGGGCTTAAAGGCCAAAATGAAAGAATAAAGGTGATGAAATGGAGATTCATCACCCTCTATACTTGCCTTTGCTAGTCCCTAGCAAATACTTATGCCTATAAGTGCAGAAAAGAAAAGAAAATAAAGAAAAGGAAATAAAGTGGATTGATTTTTTAAACTTGTCTTCACAGAATCAAAGTTTGGAGCTTTAGTCGGACCTTTGAATTTTTAAGTTTGGTCTAAACCTTATTGAGAACCGGACTTGAAACCCAACAGTCTCTGGGACCCACAAGACTCTACCCAAATCTCCTCAAAAGCCAGTTCAGAACACTTCGACGTCATACACAATCCCTTATGACTATGAGTCTATCTTGTACAATGTATGTGATTTATAGCTCCTCTCAACTAGGGCGGTAAAAGTCAGTCTTCTCCAACTTGGTGACCCTAATTTCCCAATCCAACAACTCTTCCCTCAAGAAGCAAGGTACTTCCTTTTAAGTTTAAGTACAAACGATTAATGAAGATGGCGTGGAGAAGAGAATGGATGATAGCCATTGTGGCTACCTATCCTAGGATGCTCGACCAGTGTATCCAAGTCATCTGACTACATGCTCACATACATTTGTCTTTGAAGCTCAGGCTTGCTTATTAACTATATACATTTTCCAAGGGGAATTGATTTTTCTTTACATTATGCACCTCTTTTTTTAGAGTTTTTTTATTTTGCATTTTTTTGAACATTGTATACAACAACATGTATATGTGGACTTTTTCCTCTTGAGGCACTAGACTATCCCTCTTTTGAAACATTATTGCAACTAAGAACTTCTATCATTAGACCTCATGGATACTGGATCGGGTCAGGGTATAATGGCTACAAATATGTGACTTCGATGTTTCCATTGGCTTGTCTCATGCTGACAAATCCATCCCTCTACCACTTTAACTGAGGTGAGCAAAGCTCAAGGTGCAAGTGTGCAAGCTAGGTCATTATCAACAAGAGTCATGCATGTATTTCGAAGTATTCTACTTTGGAAGTCAAGACGATATTGAACTAAGTCTTGTGATCTCAGAGAATTAAGTCAAGTAGACCTGAAGTATCTCAATACCAGTTCCCTTAAGGCACCTGTGATTAAATGGATTAAGGTTCAACCAAGCTCCAATCTTTGGATTTTACTTATACTTGTTCAATTGTCAATTTCCATCCAAAAAATGCAAATGCTACGTACAATGCAAGGAAAATATTTTTGTGATGCATTTTTTTGGTTTTAGTAGAGAATGGTTGTAGAAGAAATGAAAATGCTAAGGTGGATGTGTGGACACACACGTAAAGATCGGATTCAGAATGATGCAATCAGAAAGAAAGTTGGTGTTGCTCCGATCGAGGATAAGATGCGAGAAAACGACTTAAGATGGTTTGGTCATTTGCAAAGAAGATCAGCTGATGCACCAATTAGGAGATGCGAGTGTTGGGATGTTGATCCGGCTAAGAGAGGGCGTGGACGACCCAAGAAGTGTTGGAAAGAGACCTTATGAAGGGATCTTTGTTTTGTGGATATAAGCCCGAGATTGACCCAAGATAGATCTGAATGGAGGCGAAGAATCCATGTAGCCGACCCTACTTAATTGTGGGAAAATGTTTTGTTGTTGTTGTATGAAATTGCTAGTTTTGAAATTTTTATGGGTTTTTGAAAAAGTTTTGCAAATTTTTATGCAATTTTGAAAATAGTTTGCAAATTTTTATGGAATTTTAAATTTTGCAAATTTTAGTGATTTTTAAAAACAAAAAATTTTCACAAATAACTATGTGCAGATATTTACATAGGAGTGCATTTTATTTACAAGAATTTAGGTGAAGAATTTACACATGTTAGTTACAAGTTTTATTTATAGGCATTGCAAAGATTTATTTGCATGATTTATATACATGGTTCTCAAAATATTTGAAAAGATTTTCACAAACATTTTGTAAAGTTTATTTTGAAAAATAATTTGATAAATATTTTTTTACAAACATTTACAAAATTTAAAAACCATTTTGCAAAGATTTTTCAAATGGTATGTATTTATTTTTCGAGCTATTTTTGCAACCCTTTTCGAAACCATTTGTAAATAGATTTTCAAAACATTTTATTCATACAAAGAAATGGAATTTTTATAACAAAATAATTTTACGTAGGTTTAAAACATTTTTACAAAACATTTTCCAAACAGTCTTCAAAATATTTTCAAAAAGATTTTCCATCCACTTTTAAAACATTTTGCAAAACATTTTGAATCGATTTATTAACCATAATTACAAATAATTTCGAGTGTTTTTAATTTGTTATTAATTAGCCATATTATTAAAAATGTGAAAGTGTTAGTTACGTCTAAAGTATATACAATGCATATATGACTCCCCTATACTTAGCTTGTGCTATGTCCTCATAGATCGAAGAATAAAGACAAGACATAGGTAGTGCTGAGTATAAAAGAGCCTACACTACAATGATTGGAGAATAAAGAATGAATCAGTGAGAAGTCAACCGCCCCCCATACTTAAGATCAATTAATCCATTGTATAACAGACTATACACAAATGGGGATGATCGAGGATTAGAATTTACGAAATCAGCGGCTCGACTTGTCTCTCCCTTACTTAGGGTGAGATATCCCTAAATATTGGAAGGAAACCATGACTTGTGGAGACAGGCGATGGATCAAGGAATGAACAACTGGACGCACTCATCCCCCCTATACTTAGGATGAAGCGTATCCTAAGTATAACAGTGATGACTGAGAGGAATGAAAGAAATAAAGAAGAAGAATGAAAAAAATAAAAGAAAAGAGGAAAAGAAGAAAACTATACATAGAGTTTTAATGTAGCATTGTTAGAATCTTTTGATTCTGCTGTAGCAATGGAGGCTTCTTCATTAGTCACCACTTGAACTGAGTCGACAACGATCAATAATGTATCATGTTCGAGATAAGGCTTCAATAACTAACCATCGACAGCAAAAGGTTGTGCGTCAGGTGACAAGTCTGATATCAAGAGGCTTCTATTGTCACCCACTTCTCTTACCATGAATGGCCATGTCCGTTTACTCTTTAATTTTCCCGAGAATATGTTCTACTTTGAGCTGATTAACACACTTTCTATCAGTCTTGAAGCTCTTTCATCTGTTGTGTTGGTCGTGCCAGCATTTAATCTTCTCCTTGTACATCAATCTGTTATCATGTGCGTAGTCTCAGAATTCCGGGAGCTTGTTCATATCCACTTTTCATTGATGACCACCTTTATATGAGTTCATATTGAAAATGTTTACTGCCCACAACGATTTATGAATTAATTCTACATGCAAATGGAAAGGCTTTCCATACACAAGATGGTAGGGAGACATGACCAAGGGTGACTTGAAAGCGTTTCTGTATGCCCAAAGGACAGAGTCCAAGAGTTGGGACCCATTCTTCCTGTCTGGCTTTATAAGCTTCTACAAGATAGTTTTGATTTCTCTGCTGGATAGCTCGACTAAGCCATTTGTTTGAGGATGATATGGAGAAGTGACACGATGCTCGATACCGTACTCCTTTGGTAATCTCTTGACCTCTTTATTGATTATGTGACTGCCCCCATCTGATATCAGATTCTTTGGTATCCCAAACCGTGAAATGATGTCCTCTCTTAGAAATCAGCACACTGTGTGGCTATCAGTAGTTCAGGCGGAGATAACTTCTGCCCAACGACTCACATAATCAATGACAAGAATGATATATTCAAATCCTTGACTGTTAGGAAAGGGTCCCATGAAATCAATGCCCCATGCATCAAAGACATTAGAAATCTCAATGAACTGCAGGGGCATATAGTTTTTAGCAGTGAGGGTTCCTCCCATTTTGTGACAGTCTGTGCAACCTTTGACATATGCTGTGGCATCCTTGAATAGTGTGGGCCACCAAAGGCCACACTGCAATACTTTTGTGTCGTTCGGTCTATAGAGTGGTGTCCACTAGATTCGAGTGAGTGACAGTGCTCGAGGACACTATGATGCTCCTCCTGAGCAATGCACTAATGCCAAATATAGTCTGCCCCTTCACTGAATAAGTACGGGTATTCCTATTGGTAGAAATGAATGGTAGATAAGAATATGTCCTTCCTGATTTTTGTACAATCTTGTGGGATTACACTGGATACGAGGTAGTTTACAATAACATCATACCAAGGGAGAGATGCCATAGTGAGAATTGATTCATCATGAAAGGTTTATGTGATGGGTGTACCGATTAGTGGAGGCTCTTGACATTCAATTCTGGAGAGGTGATCTGCTACCACATTCTGAACTCCAAGTTTATCCTTGATTTCCATGTCGAACTCCTAGAGGGGAAGGATCCACCTGATTAATCTGGGCTTTGCATCCTTCTTCTGTTGTAGATAACGAATAACACAATGGTCAGTATAAATTATGAATTTATATCCAAGAAGATATGATCTAAACTTCTCAAGGATGAAAGCGACAACCATCAACTCTTTCTCTGTAACATTATAGTTTCTTTGAGATTTGTCTAATATTTTGCTAGCGTAGTGAATGGCATAGGGAATCTTATCTCTTCTTTCTGAGACAGCTCCAACTGTGAACTCCGATGCGTCCCTCATGATCTCAAAGGAGAGAGACCAATCAGCTGGCTGTAGGATGCAAGCCTGATTGACTAGCTCTTCTAATTGATAGAATGATTGGAGGACCTGTTGATCAACAATAAACCTGGTATCCTTACAGATTAGCTCAGTGAGAGGTCGGGCAATGCGACTAAAATCCTTAATGAATTGTCTGTAAAAGCCAACATGCCCCCAGAATGATTTCATACACTTGATATTCTGAGGTGTTCAAGATTAGCAATAACATCCACCTTTGCCGGGTTGACTACCATGCCACAATTAGAAATTACATGGCCCAAAACAATTCCTTCGGTGACCATGAAGTGGCTATTTTCCCATGATAGCACAAGATTTACTTCATGACATTTCTGAAGCACACAGTCTAGTTGCTCAAGAAAAGAATCAAAGCTGTCACCATAAATCGAGAAGTCGTCCATAAACACCTCGAGAAAACTACCAACCATATCGACGATAACTACAAGCATGCACATCTGGAATGTGTTAGGTGCATTGCACATGCCAAAGGGCATTCTTCTGAAAGCATAAGTACCGAACATGCAAGTAAAGGTGGTGTTCTCTTGGTCTTCTGGGACTATTGCCACTTGGTTGTACCCTGAGTATCCATCAAGAAAACAAAAGAATTCCTTGCCATCCAATCCTTCTAACACTTGATCAATTAATGGCAAGGGGAAGTGGTCCTTCTTCGTTGAAACATTTAGGCGATGGTAATCCAGACATACACATACACCATGATGTTGGTACCCAAGCAGAAATCTCCTCTCCTCTTTCAATGGTGACTACGGTGATCCCTGATTTCTTCAGAACTACATGCAAGGGACTCACCCATTTAGAGTCAAGGATGGAATAAATGAAGCATGCATCACACCATTTCGTGATATCTTTCATGACGCCGTCCTTCAAGTTAGGGTTCATTCTTTTTTGAAATTCTCGGGATGGCTTGGCATCATCTTCCAAATAAATGTTGTGTGAACACATGGCACGATTGATCCTGCAGAAGTCTGATATATTCCAACCGAGCGCCTTGTGGGTTTTCTCCAGAACCTCGAGCAGTTGAGTTTCCTGATCCGGGGTTAGCTTGCTGCTAGTGATGACCGGATACATCTTTTCTACCCCTGTAAGGAAAGCATGTTTTAATTCTAGTTCTAATCGAACTTGCTTCTCGGACACTTCAAAAATAGTGTTGACAGGTGATTGATCTGCCAAGATTTTTGAGGGGCTACTCACCTTGGGCACCAATGGATCAACTGACAATGTGCTGAACAAATCATCAATGAATTCATCATGTTCGGAGTGGCATGGATCTTCTGCATAAAAAAGATGAATCAACAAATTGGAATTGGCCTCCCAGTCGACATCGAAGCAAGTATCGACTGTGCTTTCTAGGTCCTCCTTAGTTGAGAGGATTTCCTGGGCCCATGTGTCATTCAAAGATAAATTTGTATATCTGATTTTTGCAATAATGTCATAGTCTGCTACATGCAGTTCTGCTGGTCTTTCATTAGACACAACTTTCGGCTCAGTGATCATATCTATGGTGACTATGTTGCTACATGAGCTGAACATGATCTTCCAAGACCCATAGTCAACTACCGCCTCGATTGTTCGAAGGAATGGACAACCAAGTATAATGGGTGTAAAAACCCCAAAACCCGAACATGGGCTAAATTGTAAAATTGACTGAATCCGGGATTAATTGCAAAAATTGTACTTAGTCAGTGCTCAAAAAATTCATGCGAGGATTCCATCGCGTAATGCTCATTGAGATCTTTCCAACGGTACCAAGAACGTCTAAATCCGACATCAGATGAAGGAGATATGATCATTTTACGACCATGGGTCAGTAACCGGATCCGGATCCGAACCCGGATCCGATTAATCAACTCGGGCATAAAAGGGGGCTTGCCATTGGTTTAGTCATCCAAAACTCTTTTCCCCTTACCCAAGCCACCGGAGTTCCGCCCCGGAGCACGCCGGAGGCCGCCAAGGTCACCGTAGTTCGTCGAAATCATCCGATCGCAAAACCGAAGGCACCGAAGCGAAGATCTCACTGGGGGGACTCATTACTCACCTCCGTATGGTATCGATCGTCCCCTCTTGCTGCCGTTTCCACATTCCTTCCTATGGGTTGAGTTTAGGCCTCGTCGTAGAGATCATACATGCGGATTCAGATATGCATATGGATAGAAGTCTAGGGCGGGAGTGTGGTAGGGATCGATATATGAATGTGGATGTGTGATCTTACTGTTCTCTTCTGGAATGTTTGGGTCTTTTCTGCATGTTTTGTTTGGAGTGCATTCGTGCTCGTTCTAATGGCTTGAGTCGAGACTGAAATGAGAAGGCTTTACTTTTGTTAGAAATTGGTCCACAAGCTTAACGAATTTTCATGATATATTGCAAGTTGATAACCAATAAATAGTCGGTAGTATTCTTTTTTTTATGTTTGATCTGGAAACACAATGTAATTACCTGTAAGTTGTAGTGGACCATGATCTTTTAAAGCTTTCTAATTGTGTGTCCATTATAGTGACACTGTGGCCATGTGACTTCTGATTGTGTTTGATCTCATACACATCTAAGAAGGAATATGATTCCTAGTATAATAATATTCAACCTTTTAAATAGATTGTGAGTTGTGTATTCCAAGTAGTTAAAAAAAGAGACCTATTGTGCCGCCAGTATGGTTATTGCTTAGGGGCTTTTCATTATACTGTATGCATGTATTGCAATTTTTAATTAGATATATCTAAGATTCTATGTGTGTTGTTTGAGATCTGATTTCTAACTATAATGCATAATCTAATTAATTTTGATAGGATTCTGTGAATTATTATATAGTAGATAAAAAAAGAACAAAATCTAAGAATATCCATAACGACTTCGAGGGCATTGGCACATTGATTTTAGTATAAGTTTAGGTCCATATGGTTGCTACATCTGTCTTGGATGCCTCCTTGTTTGATCTATTCGAATGTCCTGTTTGCCTAAACTTCATCCAACCTCCCATCCATCAGGTTCTTGGTTAACTTCTTACACAATCTCATCATTGTATTGAATCAATAAATATCGTACAATAGAGCAATAAATAATAGTTGATTTAGATATACAAGTATGCATTATGTGTGTTAGCTGCTCTAATGGAGGAAGCACATGCCTCCCAGAACATGTAGTACAGTTCTGAAATCCACTATGATGGCTTTACTTAAAAGGTTAGAGTTTTTACTATTGCAGTCAAATCACTGTATACATTTTTTCATTTATCAAAGAGACTGTATCTTGTATGTAAATCAAGCCCAACTATGAGGAGAGTAACAATGGGAAGTATTTGTTAAACAGTGAGCATATTTTGAAAATGAACTGACCATTTATTTATCTTTACAGAGTGGATCCTTAGAAACATTGAATCCAATGGAAACCCCTCTATTATAGATTTAGTTTTCCCCTTGTTCATACATGGTAATATTGTTTTGATGCAACTTTCCATTATTTTCGTTCATCAGCTAATGCTTGTTGGTTTCCTACATGATTTCGATTCTCGTTGCTGACATATGAATTGAAAATTTTGCTTTCTGCTTCCTGATTGGCAGTGCCCCAATGGCCACATCCTTTATTCAGATTGTATGCCCAGACTGAGAGATAATTTGCGCCCAACACATATGGCATCTTAAAATTTTCTATGAATTCATTACCTATGTGTCCACATCTTGGTTATGGTCACGGTTGGTTTAGTTAATTGTAAATTTAGAACATGGCAAGATCTATCAAGAGTGTGCAAAAATGCAATTATGTAGCTAGTCCGGTTCTACCTTACCAACTGAGAGGAGATATGGGATTCAGCTAGAGCGCATAGGTGGTCATGCACGTGGAAGCGTATGCGTAGACATAGTTGGTACCAGGTGCGTAGGATGCGCATGGGAGAAACCGAGATTAGAACCGAATTCGGTTTTCATTCCCTATCGCGTCCATCATGGGGATCAGATTCGGACCTAGTTTCTAATAATTTTTTTATTATTAATGAGATTGTTATCTTAGCTTGGGGAGTAAAGAGCCTTAATGGTCAACATTCTCTACGCGTGTTAGCTTGACTTAGTGGCTTGATGATGTATGTAATGTAATATAAATTGTGAACAACCTTAGTCTAATCAAGTCAATTTGGCTTAGTGCCTAAGTGATCGCATCCGAATCAATTCGAGTTTGAAGCTTATTGATAAAAAGAAATAAACCTCCAAGGAGAAGCATGACTCCTTGGAAACTTGGATAGAGTCTTGGACAAACCGTAAATAACCCGGTCAATAGATTAATGCTGCTTTAGTTCATCGTGTGTTGTGTGCGTTGTTTAGTGCTCCTTTTGGCATCTTAATGACTTTTCCGCCACGACGTCGAGCTGCTTTGTGCCCTTATGCTTTGTGATGTACGATGTGTTATGTGTGTTCTCCGCCTGGCGATGAGGCCTACGGGATTTATGTGATCCTCTTGAGATGTGTATTACTAACAGGGGGTGTGAGTTGTAACCCTAAGCAGCATTAAACTGCAGTCCAAGCTTATCTTTCCTTACCAACGTGACTTCTAGGTATTTATATGTGTTGGCCCCATTTGTAAGTACCCGGACGCACATTTGTGAGGAACGATACCGAGACTTCTAAATAAAAAAACCGTATAACTATGTGATTAGTACATTTATCCAGGATCAAATGTATTAAATAAGATCGTACCCTTCTGTCGTGAAATTTATCGATAGAATGTGAACTTAGATTATTTTTCTAGCATGGTCCTAATCTCTTATAATTTAGTATTGGTGTACAATGTACAATATATATTTATATGTGGATGGGAACTACAAGTCAAGTTGTTACAAGTCTCTTTGCGTGGGATGGTTGTTCTTTGTGAGGTGTCATTTCTTAGTTGATGTTGGAGAAATGGAATTTGATTATACTTTGTGGGTTTTCACATCAGTTTCTTGTACACTTTTCTGATTACCATTCTAGTTGTTATTTTACATTCGTATTGGCCGCTTTGCTCATAAACCTATTTGCATGAATTCGGTAGGTTTGCAGGAGTAACAATCGTAACAGTAAGCGACAAGTGGTTGACTTTTTGCAGCGCTCTTTTGTGGTGCAATGGGGTCCTTCTCTTTGAGTTTTAGTACATGTAGTTATTTTTGAGAGATAAGATGATGTATCCATACATGTTGCTACATTTCTACAGCATTGTATAATCTTTTGTGGACATGATGTATGAATGGAATGGAAATGGAATGAAAAATGTAGTTCTTCCTTCTTTACTTTTCTCCTGCAAGTTTGGTACAACTTGGTATTTCAAATGTAGAATTGTATGCGTGGATGTGTATTTGCTGAATATCTGGATCCCTAGGGGCATCACAGGTTGGTATCAGAGCCATGATACTCCTATATACTTCACAAATATGATTCTTATATGGTATTCGAAATACGAATAGTGTATGGATCTTGAGCTTACATGAGTCCCAGGAGATTAGTAGATTTAGTTACATGTCCACATGTCTCTCAATGGTACAAAAAAATATTAATGTTATGGTTCTCGTGCAGGACCATGCAGCCATGAGTCGAACCAGATGTGGCGCAGCAGTTGTCCCTACTGGTTGAGGACGTTCAGGGCATCCAACAACGCCAGGAGCAGCTAAAGCAGAGGCTCCAAGAGCAGTCTGACCCCTCCTATAGACCTTCAGGGGAGGAGTCCAGCGTACATCCGGTGCCATCACTAGATTCAGAACGAGATGAGGATCTGGATGCTTTGTAGAAGCATCATACTACATATGCTGCCTACCAGAGATCCCAGGTACCACAATTCCTTGGCATTACTACACCAGTTGACGCGGAGTTGTAGATGGAGCATGCGTCGAAGGTGCTACGGATTATCCATGCTCCAGCAGATAGTTGGCTCACTTTTGCGGAATTTTCATTGGCTAGATATGCTGAGAGATGGTGGAATGCCGTCAAGGAGCACCTCACAGAGCCGATTACTTGGGAGGTATTTGTGGACGAGTTTCACGAAGAGTTCTATCCAGGCCATTGGGTTGAAGAGAGGAGGAGAGAGTTTGCAGAGCTGAAACATGGCTCCATGATAGCTTAGGAGTACTTGATCCGTTATACTGAGCTTGCATGCCACTCTCCTGCCACTACAACCTACCCACGAGAGAATTTGCAGAAGTTCATCTGTGGCATGAGAGAAGAAGTACAAGACCGTTTGTCTACCTTGGACCTCACCTCTATCAAGGAGGTAACAACAAAGGTAACAAGGTGGGAGGCTACTCAGAGAAGACAACCTGTAGGACATACATGGTCCCATACTGAACAGTACAACAGAACATCACATCGAGATTCTCTCCGTTCTTGCAGAAATCATCGTTTCCACCCATTTGCAACAGCCACAACTACCACAGGTTCTACTCCGTCTCATACTTTGGGACAAGATTTGGATAGTCATGATGCAACATCTTCCCGACCTCCACTACATCCACAAGGCCGCCAATCGCAAGAAGACAATATGGCTTCGGGAGGATCGTTCTCACCATAAGTTTGTTTCCATTGCTATCAGCCTGGTCATTTCATAGCACATTGTCCCAAACGGGCTAGTGGTTCAGACACAACTCAACAGACTGCAAGGCCCAACAATTCATCATATACACATGGGACGAGTTTCATCGTAGAGATGGAGGTTTCCAACATCCTCCACCTAGTGTAGCAGGATCCATTTATTCACCATCACAACGAGGGCAGTTGAATGCCATCATTCAAAAGCAGGCTCCCGCCTCTGGTTCTGTTGTCTGAGGCATGGTTTCAAAATATAGAATCTTATTTCATAATTTGTTTGACCTCAAATCATTGTCTTGTTCTGTGTTGGGAATCGAAGATCAATATTAAGGATAAGTATCCCCACTTGTTCACTAGTATAGAAGTTCGAAGCCCCAAGCTTAGCTCTCTTTGAGATTTTTATGGGATTCATCCTTTTCTTTGAGTTTTTTATTGATCATGCGAGTACGAGACTAGTAGAATCACACATCAAGTCTCGAGGATGAGACTTTCTTGGAGATTTTTATGATGTAAAAACCCTGAAACCCGAACATGCGCTAAATTGTAAAATTGACAGAATCTGGGCTTAATTGCAAAATATGTACTTATCCAGTGCTCAAAAAATTCAAGAGAAGTCCATCGAGTAGTGCTTGTTGAGGTCTTTCCAACGGTACCAAGAACGTCTAAATCCGACATCGGATGAGGGAGATATGGTCATTTTACGACCATGGGTTAGTAACCGGATCAGATCCGATTACCAACTAGGGCATAAAAGGGATCTTGCCATTGGTTTAGTCGTCCAGAACTCTTTTTCCCTTACCCAAGCAACCAGAGGTCTGCCTCGGAGCACACCGGAGTGCCGCCAAGTCGCCGGAGTTCGCGGAAATTATCCGATCGCAAAACCGAAGGCACCGAAGGGAAGATCTCACTATGGGGGACTCGTTCCTCACCTCCGTAAGGTATGGATTGTCCCCTCTTGCTGCCGTTTCCGCATTCCTTCCTATGGGTTGAGTTTAGGCCTCGTCGTAGAGATCACACATGCGGATTCAGGCATGCATATGGATAGAAGTCTAGGGAGGGAGTGTGGTAGGGATCGATATATGAATGTGGATGGATGATCTTACAGTTCCCTTCTGGAATGTTTGGGTCTTTTCTGCATGTTTTGTTTGGAGTGCATTCTTGCTCGTTCTAGTGGCTTGAGTCGAGACTGAAATGAGATGGCTTTACTTTTGTCTGGAATTGGTCCACAGGCTTAACGAATTTTCACAACAGTATTCTTTTTTATGTTTGATCTGGAAACACAATGTAATTACCTGTAAGTTGTATTGGGCCATGATCTTTTAAAGCTTTCTAATTGTGTGTCCATTAAAGTGACACTATGGCCATGTGACTTCTGATTGTGTTTGATCTCATACACATCTAAGAAGGAATATGATTCCTATTATAAAAATATTCTAACCTTTTAAATAGATGGTGAGTTGTGTATTCCAAGTAGTTAAAAAAGTGACCTATTGTGCCGTCAGTATGGTTATTGCTCAGGGGCTTTTTTTCATTATACTGTATGCATGCATTAAATATTTAATTAGATATTTCTAAGATTCTACGTGTGTTGTTTGAGATCTGATTTCTAACTATAATGCATAATCTAATTAATTCTGATAGGATTATGTGAATTATTATATAGTAGATAAAAAAAGAACAAAATTTAAGAATATCCATAGAGACCCTGAGGGCATTGGCACATTGATTTTATTACCAGTTTAGATCCATATGGCTGCTACATCTGTCTTGGATGCCTCCTTGTTTGATCTATTCGAATGTCCTGTTTGCCTCAACTTCATCCAACCTCCCATCCATCAAGTTCTGGGTTATTAACTTCTTACACAATATCATCATTGTATTGAATCAATAAATATCGTATAGTAGAGCAATAAATAATAGTTGATTTAGAGATACAAGTATGCATTACGTGTGTTAGCTGCTCTAATGGAGGAGGTACATGCCTCCCAGAACATGTAGTACAATTCTGTAATCCACTATGATAGATTTGCTTAAAAAGTTAAGGTTTTTACTATTGCAGTCAAATCACGGTATACATTTTTCCATTTATCAAAGAGACTGTATCATGTATGTAAATAAAGCCCAACCATGAGGAGAGTAACAATGGGAAGTATTTGTTAAACAATGAACATATTTTGAAAATGAACTGACCGTCTATTTTTCTTAGTAGAGTGGATCCTTAGAATCGTTGAATCCAATGGAAACCCCTCTATTATAGATTTAGTTTTCTCCTTGCTATACATGGTAATATTGTTTTGATGCAACTTTCCATTATTTTCGTTCATCTACTAATGCTTGTTGGTTTCCTACATGATTTCGATTCTCGTTGCTGACATATGAATTGAAAATTTTTCTTTCTGCTTCTTGATTGGCAGTGTCCCAATGGCCACATCCTTTATTCAGATTGTATGCCCAAACTGAAAGATAATTTGTGCCCAACACATTGGCATCTTAAAATTTTCTATGATATCATGACCTATATGTCCACATCTTTGTTATGGTCACGGTTGGTTTAACTAATTGTAAATTTAGAACATGCAAGATCTATCAAGAGTGTGCAAAAATGCAATTACGTAGCTAGTCCGGTTCTACCTTACCAACTGAGAGGAGATATGGGATTCAGCTAAAGTGCATAGGTGGTCATGCACGTGGAAGCGTATGCGTAGACATAGTTGGTACCAGGTGCATAGCATGCACATGGGAGAAATCGAGATTAGATCTGAATTTGGTTTTCATTCCCTATCGCGTCCATCATGGAGATCAGATTCGGACCTAGTTTCTAATATTTTTTTTATTATTAATGAGATTGTTATCTTAGCTTGGAGATTAAAGAGCCTCAATGGCCTGAATTTTCTACGCGTGTTAGCTTGACTAAGTGGCTTGATGATGTATATAATGTAATATAAATTGTGAACAACCATAGTCTAATCAAGTCAATTTAGCTTAGTGCCTAAGTGATCGCATCCGAATCAATTCGAGTTTGAAGCTTATTGATAAAAAGAAATAAACATCCAAGGAGAAGCATGCCTCCTTGGAAACTCGGATAGAGTCTTAGACAAACCATAAATAACCCGATCAAGAGATTAATACCGCTTTAGTTCATCGTGTGTTGTGTGCGCTGCTTAGTGCTCTTTTTGGCGTCTTAATGACTTTTCTGCCACGACGTCGAGCGGCTTTGTGCCCTTATGCTTTGTGATGTGCATGTGTTATGTGTGTTCTCCGCCTGGTGGTGAGGCCTACGGGTTCTATGTGATCCTCTTAAGATGTGTATTACTAACAGGGGGTGTGAGTTGTAACCCTAAGCAACATTAAACTACAGTCCAAGCTCATCTTTTCTTACCTACATGACTTCTAGGTATTTATTTGTGTTGGCCCCATGTGTAAGTACCCGGATGCACATTTATGATGAAAGACACTGAGACTTTTAAATAAAAAACCGTAAAACCATATGATTAGTACATTTATCGAGGATCAAGTGAATTAAATAAGATCGTGCCCTTCCGTCGGGAACTCTATCGATAGAATGTGGACTTAGATTATTTTTCTAGCATGGTCCTACTCTCTTATAAGTTAGTATTGGTGTACAATACATACTCATATGTGGATGGGAACAATAAGTCAAGTTGTTACAAGTCTCTTTGCGTGGGATGGTTGTTCTTTGTGCGGTGTCATTTCTTAGTGGATGTTGGGGAAATGGAATTTGATTATATTTTGTGGGTTTTCACGTCAGTTTCTTGTACACTTTTTTATTTACCATTCTGGTTGTTATTTTACATCCGTATTTGGCGCTTTTCTCATAAAACTATTTGCGTGAATTCGATAGGTTTGTAGGAGCAACAGTCGCAACAGTAAGCGATAAGGGGTTGACTTTTTGCAGCGCTCTTTTGTGATACAATGGGGTCCTTCTCTTTGAGTTTTTGTACATGTAGTTATTTTTGAGAGATAAGATGATGTATCCATACATGTTTTTACATTTCTACGGCGTTGTATAATATTTTTGTGGATATGATGTATGAATGGAATGGAAATGGAATGAAAAATGCAGTTCTTCCTTCTTTACTTTTCTCCTGCAAGTTTGGTACAAGTTGCTATTTCGAATGTAAAATTGTTTGCGTGGATGCGCATTTGTTGAGTATCTGGATCCCTAGGGGCGCCACAATGGGTGTCTGGAGCAATGGGACAAGCGAGTCCATATCTATGACAACAAAGTCCATTAGGAAGCACCTATCCTGCACTGTCACAATAATGTCTTCGAACACCTCTCTGGATCACTGAAAATAGGGAAGAATCATGGGTAAGATATGTCTTCACAAGGCGAAGACACAGTCGCTATGACGACTCGCAAAAATCCTTCCAATTCAACAATTAACCCACAAATAAAGCAATGCAAATAAATCTATAGAGTTAAAATTTATTTTATTTAACTCTACAAAGTGTGTGTATAGTGCAAGTATATAGAGTGTCAAACACAGGGAGCACTATAGATTGGGAAACAAGATCCAAAATTGTTCCTATTTCTATAATCTTTTTATTTTCTTTTTGTGTGGATTTTAATTTTATATAAAATTTATGGATTTTACTTTATATTTTTTTGTTTTTAATTTTCTATTTTTAATTTTCTTTTATATTTTCTAGTTTTAATTTCCTTTTCTTTTAAAATATGTAATATAGGAATACATACAACGATATATATAATACAAGGTATTATAATTATATATACTTCTTAAAATAATCAAATATAGGAAATATAAGTTTTTTGGGTTTCATATAGTTTTATACTATTTTGTGATTTTTCAAGTAATTTTGCTAATTTTTAGGTATTTTAAAGTAAAAAATATACCAAAAAAGTGAATAAATAAAAGGCTAAATTGATTTGAAGGTTAAAAATAACAAAAAGTGTCAAAATTTCTCCAAATCAATTTTAATATGTAACAAATAATATAAAGCAAATTTAGAGATAGAAATAAATATTTTTGAGATTTGTGGTGATTTTTTATATTTTATAAAGGGTATTAGAGCTTTTTAATTATTATTCATTTTCTTTTTCTATTTTTAGGGGTTTTTTATCTGGATTTTCTTTGGAAATTTTAAATATGGTTTTATAATTTTTTTAGATTTTTTAAAGCAAATAGGAATAAAAACATGTTATTTTGATTTTTAATAAATGGAGAAAATGCCTAAATCACAAAAATAATTATGTGGCATTAAATTACATGTTAGCAGGCATATAACCCCATTTGTGCATAATCTTTAGAGCATAAGTATTATTTTTAATAAATAAAATACAAGCACAAAAATTGTTGAACTAGCATGGGTATTTTTGTAATTGAAAATAAAGGTGGAGTACAGTGCAATTTACCCAGAGTTTTACAACTGATAATTAAAATATTAAGACTAAAACGAAATACAAAATCCCATAGGGGGTTCTTCGCAAAATTGCCACCTCACATGGGACGACTCCTAAGTTGACGTGGCATAGACCTAGATGTGATATTAATGAAGTACAAGGGTTCTCATGAAATTCTTACCAAAAAATCTTAAACTACTTAAATTAGTTACATGACTAAAATATAAATGCTAAAAACAAGGGTGAAATATGAAATTTACCCTCTAAAGCATTGGATCAAGAGAATGTGCGTGCTTCACTTGATACACGTCAACCGCACAACAGTGGATGACACTTCGACACGGACAACGTGGATTAGATCACCCCTCAGATTTGACGGTTGTGGACATGGTTAATCCAAGGGTTCATGTCAAAATTGGGAACAGGCAAGATCAGACGACGTTGAGATCCTCTGCTAGTACGAGGAAGAATGTTTGCACGGGGCTGCTCCGATCGTCTCCTCTGTGTAACTCTGGCAGTAATGGTGGCTGATGAGATATTTGAATCGTCCTTGGGGATGGTCCGCAGCTCTTGGAAGCATCAAAAGCGGTCGGACCCATCGATGGTGTCCTGGCTGCTCGGAGAAGAACATAGCTCTAGGTATCCTCTTCCTCGACAAAATTCAACTCAGATAGGTTGTATCCCTCCAATACCTGAAACAAGGAGCACAAGCGCACAAAAACAAAGTTCCTGGAGGTTCTATTGGGTAGAATGGACAGAAGTTGGTGGTGGACGGACGTCTCCGACGAGCGACGGAGTGGGAGACGTCGATCTCCAGATCCACGAAGGATATGGGTGAATAGAAGTGCCTAGGATGTAGGAGAATCATCGGGAAAAGAGATGGTGGCAAGAGGCGAGGCGGAGACACAATCGAGTCACGATGGAATGTTTGCTAGAGTGGAGTTCCGACGAACTATGAATGGTGATTTTTACATAGACAAACAACTAAAACGTAATCTAAATGGCATGGAATAAAATTAGAACTAAGATCTATCTAAAAAGCGAAGAAAACAAACCTCGAGTAGCCAGAGCTACGAAATGGGATACCTCACGGTGAGGTTCGCCAGAGATGTGGAACCACTCTCTACCACACCTCCTCGATCCGCCTAACTATTGGAAGAGCTCATTGTCAAGAAGCTCGAGCCATTGGATGCAAGAAGGGGAGAAAATGCAGGGCAAAAAAGATTCAAATTCAAAAAACGGCGAGGAGGGGGGCTTTGTACAGGTGACGACTAGAGGTCAAAGACCGAGGTGGAGGGATCAATGCTGTGATGCAATCCTCGAGGAGACGATGGCGTGTGAAAGGTGGATAATCGAGGAGAAAAGGTCACAAAGGAATCAATCCAATTCGATGAATACATTGATCAAAGAGAAAGGGAGAAGCCAAGGTGAAACATAATTCTGACAAGCCTACAAGTTGGGTCAGGGAGTTGACCCAAGTCAACCGGTGACATAACCTGATTGGTCCATGTCACCCGTAAAAAGACAAAATGGAAATTAAAATTGAAAATAAATTAAAATATATTAGTAAATGATTTTATTAATGTTTTTAAACATGAAAAATATCCATTATTTTATGCAAGTTACAAATGTATTCATACATATATTGATCTATGTTTTGTATATTTTATTTTTATTTTGTAATTTTGATTTTATTATTTTACTTACTTAATTTATATATTTATAACTTATTTAAATACATATAAATATATTTTTATTATATTTTATTGATGTATTTTGTACACTTAAATAAATATGTATACTTATTTCATAGATATAAGTATTGTATATTCATCTATGTATTTCTATATACTATTTTATTTTAGTATTTCTTTATGGTTTTATTTTATTCTAGGTATGTACATATATTATTAGTAATATTTACAAAAATATAAAATTATAAAAATGACAAAGAATAAATAAAATCAATATTTTATTCAAGTAAACTATACAATAGGGGTCCAAAACCTAACGTTTACATCTTAACTCCAAATTAAGTGAAACCACCTTCATTAAATATCTTATTAAAAGTTATATACATTAATGGTTTTGGTACCTTTTGAGTTCATATGAAGAAGATATGGGTATTGGAAGTTTGAATTTTGGATTTTTATTAAGAGTATAAAATGTACACTGTATATTATTTTTATTTGAAATCAACTTTGTATTTTTCTATGTATTTTTATCTACAACTTTGATGTAAAAAGTTTGTTTATTTGATGAATAAATAAAAAATAATAAAATATGTCCCAAAAATGAATTATTAATGAATAAAAGAATAAGAATTTTATTGGATTTTTGGCCTTTATCTCCCCCTACATCATTCCTTGTCGACCCAGTCATCATGATGCCTAGGTATCGGGGTTTATGGTCATAAAATACCTTTGATATTTTATTTTTTCCTTTTCTTTTCTTTACTTTTTATCTGGCTTTAAATAATGTATTTTATATAGTATTTATACAATAAATAATGAATGTTAATTTATGAAAATTAATAATATTTACATGCATTTAGCTAGGGTTTAAAGGCCAAAATGAAAGATAAAAGGTGATGAAATGGAGATTCGTCACCCCTTATACTTGCCTTTGCTAGTCCATAGCAAACACTTCCTCAAAAAGTGCAGAAAAATAAAAATAAAGAATAGAAAAGAAAGAACTTGGATTGATTTTAATTCTTAAACTTGTCTTCATAAAATCAAACTTTAGAGCTTTAGTCGGACCTTTGGATTTTAGGTGCGGTCAGAACCTTATTGGGAAATGGATTTGAAACACAACAGCCTTTGAGAATCACAAAACTCTACTCAAGTCTCACAATATCTAGGTCAGAACAAATCAACTCATATGTAAACCCTTATGACTATGAACCTATCTTGGACAATGTGTGTGATATGTAGCTCTCCTCGGCCAAAGCGGTAAAAGTCAGTCTTCTCCAACATGGTGACCCTAATTCCCCAATCCAACAACTCTTTCCTCGAGAAGCGGGGTATACCCTTCAAAGTTCAAGTAAAATCGACTCAAGAAGAGGAGGTGGAGAGAAGAATGGACGGTAGCTAGTGTAGCTATGTATCCTATGATGGCCTGATCAGGTACGATCACGATCCTTCTACTCCTGAGGGACATATGATTTACATTGTCATATGAAAGGATCTCATGTTCAGACAAAGAGTTATATGAATAGTATACCTAATCTCATGGTCGGTTCTGGCCTTGATTCAAGCTATTCAAGTTGTCCTGAACCTAAGCAGGATTTGGGGTCTTTGGCGCCATATGTTGGTCCTGGGTACGGGAGACTCGATTTAAATCGGTTCTCATATCTAGATAGTCATTCTAAATCTATTGGATCCTATCAGTCAGGGTCTGGATCGCCAAGGTAAGGGACTCCAATCCACCGGTGGGCTGGGCTGGTTGGTGCTGATTCGAGGACGAGTTCCTGTATTGGCCCTGCTGGCCATGCATGTACTGCTACTGTTGATGGGAAGGTGGAGGGCCCTGCTGGCCATGCATGTACCGCTATTGCTGATGGGAAGGTGGAGGGCCCTGCTGGCCCGAGTGGAATGTGTGTTGCTGCTGCTGGTGCTGCTGAGGCTGGTACCCTTGTCCAGGCCAGGACTGTACGAAGCGTGGTGCAGGGACGGAGCAGGTTTCTTGGTATGATAGGGAAGGTCGATGGGGCTGACCGTTCCCTATCCCCGACTGTCTGCCGACGGGGACATGGATGTATCACAGCCCGTTGATCTTGAATACCTGCGGAGGCTCCTCATATCATGTCTCCACTTGTGGGGGTGCATGCTGGTCCTATTGAGTGTATGCCTGCTCCTCTACCCAGCTGCTCTGAGGCCCCGGTGCCTGTTCTTGTACAAGATGAACTCGATGTACAGGTACATGTAATGCAAATGGGGTAGGTAGTTGTATCTTGGCTACCTTCTCAGTAAGTTCCTCCACTTGCTTTGGTAATCGCAAGAGTGCCTCAAGGTCAGTGACCCTCTTGTGAATCTGCTCGACCATGGTTAATTTGTCTGCTATTATCCTCATGCTGGGGATGAGGTCGTCTGTCAGATCTGCTACAGTACTCCGGGTTGTCTTGTTGGATAGGCTTGAAGGAGACAACTGATAGGCCCTGGTGGCCTGAGATCTGCTTGTTTCCGCCATCTGCTCTAGGATCTTCCATACAACATCTTCATTTTTGTTCAAATAGCTTCCTCCACAGGCGGCACTCACTAACTCCTGCATCTCCGAGGTCATGCCACAGAACAAGGTCTGGACTAAGATCGCTTTTGTAATGTCGTGGCACGGGCATTTATGAGTTAAATCATTAAATCTATCCCATGCTTCATGGAATGGTTCATTGGGTCTCTAGGAGAAACTAGCGATCTTGGTTCTCATCTGATTAGTCCTACTGAGTGGGTAGAACTTCTTCGAGAATAGGTCCATGAACTGCATCCCAGGCAGTACATCTCACCCCGAGATTCTTCAACCAATGTGTAAACCCTAAACCCTTATCTCCTAAGGCAAACGGGGTGGCCTTCAGCCTGATGTAGTCTTGCCCAACCCTAGGGTGACTAAGGTTGTTGCAAAACAGCTCAAAGTCTCTAAGGAAGGCATATGGCTCTTCATTGGCATTTCCGTTAAACTTCGGCAACAAGCTCAGAAAGTGGGGCTTCAGCTCGAATGCTTCAGGGGGGGCCTCAGGTACTAGCCATCTATGTATTTCATTCTCTGTGGGATTATAGGCGTCTACCATCGGTCGGTTAATTCCTTCAGCCTCGATCACCTGTCACATTCTAGCCGTTAATTCTGCATTTAGCTGTTCGGCTCTAGCTAGCCGGGCTAAGACTTGAATCATGGGGTCCTCTCTGTGTTCCTCCTCATCAGTATTTTTCTTCGGCATTCTGTCCTCTTGCCCTGGGTAAAGAAGATGGTCTTGGTTAGAGGACATATCAAGGAAGGGATTCTTACCAAGGCGATGGTCTTCCTCGGTGAGATCAGAGGAGAGAAAAGGGTTGGTTTGAGAGTAACCACCATGGGTTTGAGGGATCCAGAACTCAAGAGGGACATGAGCTCCGGTTGGCCGAAGTTGCGCTTGGTCCAGTAAAGATGAGCTACGTGGGGGGCTCAAAGAAAGATTGGCGAATAGGGAGTCGATATCCCCCCAGTCAGTCATCTTGGATTGGTGAGAAGAAGAATCGGGAGTTCTGAGTGGAATATAGGATTTTACTCCTACCTGAAGCAAGCAAATGAATCTAAACCCTGTATTTTCACACTCAACACGGTGAAGGACTCAAAACTGAGTCCGATTAATCTGGTTGATTTTAAGTGTGAGTTTATCAAACAAATAGCAAAGGTTACGCGGCCTAGGGGGGAGTCGGCTACAAGCCGGATGCATCTCCCCTGTTTAACCTGTCACCTTAGATACCAACGTCTCTTCCTTTCTTCGCTCCTATCCCCAGCCGAAAGTTCAAGGACCTGCCCCTATCTATCTACAGAGTAGGCGGAGGCTGACAAGGCTGTAACTTCGCCCCTATCTACCTGCAGGCATAGGTGGAGGCTACTAGCAACTTGTCGCGGTGCACCGCAATTTCGCCCCTATCTACCTACCGTAGTAGGTGGAGGCTACTTGGCGCTGATTAGTTCAACCCAAAGCTCGGTCGTTGATATTTGCTCGGATCGAGGTACGTGATATGGAAAGAGGGGATCTTTGGCTCTGCCCTAGGGTGCTCACACACTCTAGTACCCTCACTCAGCATGAAAACAAGGTCGGGGTTAATTTCCCGCAAGCAGAATTTCCGATTTTATTGATTTTTTTGGTCAATTTTGTTTAGAAGTCCTAGTTTTAAGTTAGGTTATCGCTGATTAAGTCCAACCACACAGCACGCCTATCGTCCAGTCCCAATTTCCTTTTTACCTAAGTTTTAAAAAAAACAAGGGAAAGGAGTCAAGAAAATCCGATGCACGATAAATCAATGATGATATGCCAAGTTGAGAAGACTTACAGTGATCCCTTCACTTTTATGCAGGATGCAGAACAGAATTGAAAACTTTTTACACTATATGCAAATGCAAATGATAAAATACGCTCCTAGACAGGCAGTTCTATAAGCGAGTGAAGCACCAATTAAATTTGACTAGATATGCGGTCTAAGTGCGTCTTTTATGTGTGATGTGTGGTCCTAGAATATTACGAGCACAAGCGAGTCCTAAAGTGGATCTAGGAGCCGCTAGTGTAGGCCTAATCTAAAAAGTAATCCATATAGCACACAGGGACATGTTTCCACTATTTTTACACATGCGAGAACCCAAACGGGAACCGCTGGAAATAATGTAAAAATAATGAAAAATAACAAAAATTACAAGTCCTCACAATCACTCAAAATGTTCAAATGCAAGCTCCTCGAAGCGCCGTCGACTCCTCGTGTTCCACGCATAAAAACAAATTGAGGTCAGATAAAGGATGAAATAAAATATTCAAAAAAATAAGGACAGAAAAATATTAACAAGAAAGCCGGGAATCAGACTACTCGGGGATGGAAAATAAAACACTCAAAAATTCTCTAGAAATTAATCTAAGTCGTGCCTCACGGCAACGGTGCCATTTTGACAAGCGTGAGACTGCCCTTGTTAATTCGATCAAATTAATGGTCAAATTAAATTTTATGTTCGTTGTAGTCGGATAATCAAGGCTATGTCAAAAAGACCACTTTTAATTAATGTTTAGTTAATTACGAGCGGCAGATTTATTTTACTTGGACAAGCCCAAGGTCGAACTCAAGGAGGCAGCCGTCTCCTTAGGTGAATTTGAAGTGATTTAGGAGGTCAGATTTTCATAGGACTATTTTGGTCTTTTTTAGCAATTTTTATGCAATAAAGGAAAAACAAATACAGTTTCAGGCAAGTTTTACAAGTTATATCAGAAATATGATCAAATGAATTCCAAAAATTACGAAACTTAGCCAGAATATGAGATTCAATGAAAATAAGCTACACTAATTTTTTGGATTTTTCTGACACTTTATGAATTTACTGTGAATAAAATATGAATGCAAGGTGATTTTTACAAAATTTATTTTAATAAATACTAAAACACATTATTTCTAGATATAAAAATCACCCTAGATAGATCTAAGTACGATGAATCCTGGAAAATTAATAAACCTAAATATCTATGTGAATTGGACCTATTAAAAATCAATTAAGGAAATCACTAATTGATTTATTCATACCTCGTGATGCGTGCAAATGCAATGATTTTTGGGCACAATGTAAACTAAATTATCCTAAGTCTAATGTTATTTTATGGTGATTTTTGGAGCAACAAGGAATTTAATATGAATTAAAAGGCACACAGTGGGCAAAGTATGGAAAATTTCACCAACTTAATAATATTAAATTCCAAGGATGTCACAAAAATGAAACATGTGTCACATAAGATAAAGGACAATATAAGCTACATCATGCAATTTTTAGAATTGAAAAATAATGTTAAATAGACACCTAAATATGCGTGCAAAGACATAAACCAAATTGCAATTACAGAAAATAAAATTACTGAAATAAAACATACTTACAGGGACTTAAATGCAATTACCTAGAATGTGGGGGAGGTGCATGCATTTTTCCCACTGAATCACGTGCTCCTCGCGTGACACGCCTGGTAGGGACTAAATTGTAATTTCCAAAACTTCCAAGGGTCTCTGTGCAAAATACCCATCCCCTCACGTCAGGAGCACATGTGGGACTAGACTCGGACGTCTTCGAGGCTCGGGCGGAGGCTAGGGAAGCCTTGGAGGCTCAGATCCACTTCGGGAGTGCTTCGGGAGCTCCGAGCCTAGGGTCGGGGAAGAGTCTTGGAGGAGGATACGTGGCGTGATGTGGACCGTTAGATGAGTGTGTAATCCAACGGCTGCTGGAGCGGGTGGCATGGCGTCTCTGGAGTCATCAGATCGCAAGGATCTGACGGTACTGATGGCATCGATGTGGCAGACTATCGGCCGTGGGATCCTCCTGATCCAACGGTATCTGGGAGTCGTCTTCCCCGGTCTGCCGCCTCCTGCGGTGGACTTAGCAGGGCTCCGGTGATGGAGTCCCTCCTCCTCCTCCTTCGTGCAAGGTCAGTACAGCTCGCCGGCAGCTCCTAAGGTGCTTGGATCGATCGTAAAGGCGTCAGGAAGCCGCCGGATATCTGATGGATGTGGAGGAGGTCTGGAGGCCAACGGTGATGAAGCTCGAAGGGGGTCCAGCGAGACGTCCGATCAGTGAAGATACGTACCTTTAGGGTTGGCTAGTGCCCAAAAAATGGAAGCCCGTGCTTGTGGGAGTGCGTGCTTGTGCGAGTGAGGTCTAGGGCAGAGCGAAGGTGGTCAGGTGATGCTTCTCCGCCGTGGCGGCGGAGCTCTGGTCGGAGGGAGGTTCCCAGTGCTATAGAGGTGAACGGAATAGTGCGCAAAGGTGAGGGCTCCTAGGCGGAGCTCGGTGGATGAACATGTGAGAGCGGAATTGATCGTAGGAGGCGGAAAAATCAAGACAAAAACAAAGAAAAAGAAGGAGAAGATCAGAGGAGGAATGGGGGTGTCTACCTGGGGATTGGAAGCTCGAAGGATGCTTCCGGTCGTCGCTCGAGGGTCGGTAGAGGGCCTGAGCTCAAACAGCTCGTCGGAGGAGCTGCGGCACGACGTGGCTACACCATGGATCTCGTCGAAGGAAGTCGATCGTCTTCGCTCGATTTGGCCCTCTATTTCTGTCACAAATGAAGAGCTAAGAGCTCAGAGGTACCTCTCGTGGTGGCAGATAGGGTCGAAGGTGGCTGGAGGCGGGGTATTTATAGGAAGGAGGTGAGGGTGCAGGTGACAGGGCGACGAGGTTCGTGGAGATTGTGGAGGTCGGTGAGGATGAGGGTGGTATGGGCGATATGGTGGCAGCAATAGGGGCAGAAAGGATGGCGGGAGTGGATCCAAAAATAGAAAGGGGACGGAGCTGTCACAAGGTGGGTGACGTGGATGAGGCTCTTGTTGGAGGTAGACGACGACTTCCAGGCCGTTGGATCTAGTGATCCAACGGCCAAGAGTTGGGCGCGAGGAGACGGTCCAGATCAGATCGGGATGGTGACATAGGAGGGTGTAGAGAGCGCCACATGGCATCATGGGAGTGCATCGCTAAGGGACGGTGGGAATTAGATTAGGCGAAGGATCAAAGGGCTGTGATTGAGCGTGAGTGAGCGAGTGGGATCAAATCATCAGGGCGAAGATCCAGTGGCCATGAACGTGTCACGTGGAGTTCTATGGTTGAGGCGGGCGTTAACGACGGAGATGGGATCTGGAGGATCTGATTGAAGGGCCCAGATTTAACGTGAGATGAGTGGTCAGGATAAAGGCAATCTAGCGGCTCTTGATGGACCACGTGTCGCAAGGAAGTGAGGGCGCTGGTGAGCGGCTCAGATTTAATCTGGACCTTGATCCAAGGGTAGAGATCATTTGGAGGCATGGATAGCCCAGATCTAGAGAGAAGGGAAGGGATCGGATGGCGGAGAAGGAAGGGCACGTGGCGCTTTACGAGTGGGCCACGTGGCGCAACCAGAGGGCGCCACGTGGTCTGATCTGAATGGCCGAAAGAAAATGAGGAATAAGAGAGAGAAGATGGCCGAATTTAGGAAAACTCAAAACATGAAAGTTGTAGATATCGATGAGATCTACAAGTTTCATGTTGACCAAAGATGGAGATAAGGTCAAATAAGATACAAAAAATATAAGGGTACAAATATACATACATATAATGCACAATGGGGTCCTAGAACCCCAAGTTTTGCATACGAGCTCCGATTTAAATGAAATTAATCTCATTTTGAAGGTCTTTGAATATGTATTATTCTAAAAGTGAGTAGACCTAGATCGGAGGTTGTATGAGATAGATATTTGCATTATAAGTTCTGAGGTCTCCAACTGGTTTGGGGTTTTATTGGGTAATTTTACAAGTTAGGAATTTTTGGCCTTTTCCTTATATTATTAGTTAGTAATATACACAGTATAGAGATGGTTTTATTGACTTTGGAGTGGGTATAAAAATACAAATAAATAGGTGAATAATTACAAGTGAATTGGGCTTCTTATTTAATGCAAATATGAATGCTAAAATGCAGATATTATGCATGCATGCATGTATGAATGAATGCTAATTATACAAGATAAGGGGAAATATGCAGCTAATTACTCGGGAACAAGACTCTATTTTCAACTTTAAGAGTGATGAATTACATATCCATCATAGGGATCGAACCACAAAGGAGCAACGGGGATATGTACAAAAATTGACATTCAAAAGAAAATCAACAATATGTTTTGTGCTTTCATAGTGTTTTTCTAATGTTCGTGGGTGTTTAATATTTTATAATTTTCTATGCTTTTGATTTTACAATTTTAGTTTTCTTTTTATAAATTTCTATTTTTTAGTCTCCCCTTTTTTAATATAAATATAGGTATAATATGTGTATATAAGTATGTGTAATAAGATATATAATATAAATAATATAGATGATATATAAGTAATAAATATATACAAAAATCAAGAAAATACAAGCAAGAGCGGTCCTTTTTATTTTTAAGGGTTTTAAAATATATATAGGGTTTTATAAATTTTAATAATAATTATAAGTAATATATAGTATTTATATATAAGCTATATATATGGTTTTCTATTTCTAAATACAAATAAAATAAAATATTTTTAGGGTTTTCTAAATTTTCTCTATTATTGATACGTTTTAGGTAATTTTGAGAATTTTATGCATTTTTATTAAAGAAATAAATAAAATAAAGCAAACAGTAAATCAAGGACTTGAAATGGACTTCGTAAATATCTATCAAATAAGATTGACTCGAGTTTCATTTTTCCTGATTTTTAGATACTCTAAAGAAAATTCATAAATTTAAATCATATTTTTGTGATCTTTCTGTTAATTTTTATAATTTTTATAAGCTTTTATGTGTTTTTTTATTTTTAAGGGTTTTTAATAATATTTTTCAAAAATATTAAGTCATAAAATAAAATATGCATAAGCAAACACACCAGATCTTTTGGTATTTTTCAAAACATTTTTATAATTTGATTGTTTTTTTAAATGCAAACAAGAGAAAATACATTGTTTTGTATTCTAAAAATAGGGAATTATTTTAATTGCCTCAAGAAAAAACATATGTGATTTTAAATGGGTTCAAGCACTTAAAATAATTTTCCTAAGATTTTTAGATGTAAAATACTATTTTTAATAATCAAAATACAAGGAATAAAATTAATTGTGCTAACAAGACCTAAATGTAATTTAATAAAGTTATAATACATTCCAGTACATCCTACAAAAGTCCAGGGGAATACATGCAAAAAAACCCAAAATATTCAATTTAATACGTACTGGTAGGGGTATAATTGCTATATCCAAAATATTATAGGTTCTGCTTGCAATTTAACCACAAAATATAATACTGAATATAAAAGTTACATGACCAAATAGAAATACAAAAACCTATAGGGGGTCCTCTGCAAAATGTCTTGCCCCCTCACGTGTATGCGCACGTAAGGTGACGTGGACTGGACCTATATGTAAATAAAATAGGTATGGTATTTGCAATGCAAATATTACAAAAAGTATTGAACTACAAATGAAAGTTTGTGGATTTACAATAAAATACAAAATATACAGGGGAAAGATGCAAAATACTCCTTATGGCGCTAATCGACGGTTGCGATTCCTTCACTTGCCACACATCAGCCTTTGAGCGCCCAATGGCAGTTTATGTTGGATGGCTGGGATAAGACCCAACGGCTGGATAAGGTGTTTGCAGGCTCCTTCATCCAATAATGATTGTAATGTCTGGAGGCTATGCACAGTCGGACGACGGAGAGATCGCTTGGAAGAACAGAAAAACAACAGGTCTCTAACGGATTTCAATCGTGGATCCTGATTAGCTCCAACCTCCTCCTTCCTGGCTGATGGTTGGAGAAGATTCCTGGGAGGTTGCCGGAGCTGTTGCGTTCGTCAAAAAGGATCTAGAGCCAACGATGGGCTCTGGAGGTCGTAGAAGTAGAAGGGCTCCTGGAGCTTGTGCTTGGTACCAAAAACACCTCAAATGAGGTTGTAGACCTTTAGGACCTGCATGGTTATCTCAAAAACAAAGGTGAAGATTCCTGGGGTCTTAAGTGATGAAATGGGCGAAGGTGATGTGCGGTGGAGGTCTCCGGTAGAGATGGAGACATGATCTTATGATCGAGACTCAATCAGAGTGAACAGAGGTACAGAAGATGTATAGAACATGAAGGAGATGGAGATGAGGCGATCAATGGGTTAAGACAGAGGTGTAAGCGGTGGGAAATAATGGTCGGAGCACGAACTCCAGCGAACTACGACTTGATGATTTTTCAGAATACAAGACAGAATTATACAAAATAAAAGGAGAAACTAATCTACTGCTACTATTAGGAGTCTAAAAAATGAGAAAAGTAGGTCTCTACCTGTAGAACAAGGAGCCAAGGTAGAGCTCTGCCTGAGCTACTCCGACGAGCTTGGATCGTCACCTCCGGATCTCTTCCTCCATGTCAAACACTCGAGCGAAGTTGTTGCTATCACCAGCGACCTCAAGCACAAGAAATATTGGGGACTTCAAGGGTAGAGTGGGATCAAATTCAAATGGAGGCGAAGGGATGGTATATATACAGGGTGTCCATTGACTAGGGTTTTATTGAAGGACAAGGCTCCATCGATCGAGGAATGTCAATGGCGTGAAAGAGCAATGAACGAGGAGCAATTTTTATGAAGGAATCATCCCTAGAAAATGCATGGTTTGAGTGGAGAAAATCGAGGAAGAAGAGAGGTTAACGAGTCTGACAAGGCTAGAGGAGTAGGGGGCAGTTGACCGGCGGGTCAACCAAGGTTGGGTCTTGATTGGGCCACGTCAACCGCTAGAAGACAAAATAGGAAATAAAAGAATAAGAATAAAAAATAAAAAAATGAATGAATTAATTAATTAATTAAAACTCAAAACATAAAAATATTTATTATTTTATTTAGTGTTTTATTATGATTTTTATGTATTTTTACAAATTAATTTGTTAGGTTTTAATTTTATATGTATAGTTATTGGTATATTTACATATTTATTATGTATTTTATATTTATTTTGTGTTTTCTATTTTTATTTTATATACATAATTTATATATTTATAAGATATTTAAATACACATGTAGTTATTTTTATTTCATTTTTTTGAAGTTATTTATTTACTTAAATAATTAAGTATATGTATAATATAGGTATAACACATGTATTCTTTACCTATGTAACAAGCTATTTTATTTATTTTATTTATTTTATGGTTTTATTTTTATTTTATTTATGTAAATATATTTTAATCAATATTTAAAAATTTATAAAAAAATAAGAAACTTAAAAATATAAAGAATAAATATACTTGAATATTATATACAGATATAGTGCACAATGAGGGCACAAAAGCTAACTTTTGCATCTTAACTCTAAAGTGAATAAAACCACCTTCCTTAAATAGATAATTTAATTTTATGGACAATAAAGGTGAGTTTGGTGAATTTTGAGCTTGTATGGAGAAGATACAGTTCTAGGAAGTTTTCTTTGGTTTTTTATTATGTATGTCCCCTGCACACGCATTATTTTTTAGTGAAATAAATTTTGTATTTTTATTTGTATTTTTATGTGTAGTTTTCATGTTCAAAGTTTATTGATTTAAAGTATAAAAATAAGAAAATAAAATGGATCCAAAAATGTATTTATTGACGAATTAAAATTAGGGTTTTTGTGCATTTATTGGCCCTTATATCCCCCGCTTTATTCCTTGTCAACCAAGTCATCATGATGACTATGTCTTGGGGTTTAGGGTCATTCAATACCTCTGGTATCTAATTTCTTTTTCTTTTCTTTACTTTATTATTTTATTTTAAAATTATATCAATAATTTTATACAATATTAAAGTATAAATAATGAGTGTTATTTATACAAATTAATGTTATACATATGCATTTAACTAGGAGTTTAAGGCTAAAATGGAAGAATAAAGGTGATGAAATGGAGATCCATCACAATCCAATTATCTTCTCATCCAATAGTAAGTTGTCTTCAATGACGAATGTAGATTTCTTATTTTCTAGAGTTATACATTTATCCTTCCCTAAGGACTTTAGGTATTCTGTATGGTAACTCTTCCAGAATCCTAGCTTATAGTAGTGATGGTAGATATCCATCTCCATGGATGTTAGATATGTTGAAGCATTAGAAGATTGATCAATACTTTGACCTTTCTTCTTCTCTTGGATCAAATCCTTTCGAGATCCGGCTTTGTGATGTGTTTCCCTTTATCATGTGCAATCATTGCATCGCTAGAGATATATTGTTTATTTATAATTTTCCTTAGTGGACCTTTATGTAGAAAGACTATGGTTCACATCTCCATACATATCCTTCATATTCAGAAGGATGTCATGAGAGGATTCAATGTCTATACGTTGCTTCTGAAGTACATTAGAATATGATCCAACAATGTAGCGATGAGAGATTGACCAATCATTATCACACTTCTTGTTGAAGTCACAAGCATCTTATATCTAAGGGTTCTCATACTTCATAGATGATAACACATACATTATGCACTCTGTCTGAAGTATGAGTTCCAAATTATGGGTCCAATCCGAATAATTTGGACCGGTCAACTTAATGATCTCAAGCAGTTTGTTTAATGGGTTAACAAATTTCATCTAAAATTAAAATAATGCACTTGAATTAATTTTGTCTAAGGTTAAAATTTTTAAATATTTTAAATCAAGATGTTCTCGTATTTTTCATACTTTGAAAGTCTTTCCCTTGTAATCTTTCAAAGCACGATGCAGGCTAAACCAAAGGCCTCACTACGAGATCTGATTCTCCTTCCACTTTCATTGCTCCCCAATAATATGAGAAATTGCAACTACAATGAAAGAAACGGTAACTCTTTCCACCTTGCAATTCCAAATTGCATTCTCAGTTCGATCTTCAACACCCACATCCTCACCTATATGGAGTTAGCATGTTGTTGATTAAACCAACCATCAATGAGTGGATTTAAATATTACGCTATGTGTTCCAATATCACCACAATAATATGGGGAACAGTATTTGGTTCACTATGCATACAACCCATTTCTTTTGAGAAAGAAGAATTTGATCCATGTGATTTTGTATTCTTGAGGTCATGACTACGCATGAGCATTTCTGAAAATACAACCCCTGATGATGGAATTCTTCGCAATGACGGAAGATCATGGATGTCATCATATGACTTGTCCATATCTTATTTAAATTAATAATTAATCATTTTCAATCATATTCTCATGATTAATCTAATAAGGGATCTATATAGGATACTTGATTATTATTTTAATTTTAATCCAATTAAAACAATCAAGCAATCTAAGCATTTCAAATTTTATGCACTTGATGTTATCATATAGTATACATGCTCACTTTGTATAATATTTATTCCAATTTTAGTTGTTAAAGTACGCAATGATTTCTCATGCTACCCTTCCTTGAAATAGATTCAACCATGTCATTCAGACTATGCCAACAGGGAGCGCTTCCACTATCAAGTGTTGCAGGATGCCAATTATGTAACCCATTAGCATATCCAGGCCTAGTCGCCATCACCACTTCAATTCTAAACAACACAATTGGTACATATAGTACTAAGGGATTTTATCGATTTTTCGACCATAAATTATACAATATAATAACCTCTCAAAGATTAAGGAATTTGAAATATTTTTAATTTCTGATGCAACAAATAGACAATTTGCAAAATCGATCCAATCGATTAACAATTTCTAATTGATTCTTAAACAAACATATGCATAAACTAATAAAGGAAATATGAAACTAAATAGATATTCTAATTTATGGCATACATACAAATAATGATTTCAGATTCTAAATTTGCAACTCGCAACCTTTGCGCTTCAAATTAGAAAGCATCATATAACTTGGACTTAAAATTCATTACGCTCCTAGATATTTACAAAATATCAGGTACAACTCATGATATAAATATATCACATATATTTCCATCTATTTTTAGTCCTAATAAGAGAAAACAAGTCATCAAAACAATCGAGTCCACTTCCAACTCCGCATATGGAGAAATCCAATTTCTCGATACCGCACGGTCAGAATCAATCGAAACTTTTTAGCACTTATTGAGGACCTTATTTATGACATATTAGTTATTATTCTATTATATTATTACTCAAAAACTGTAGCAAAAAAATTAATATTTTCTAGCTACAATCTTTGATGGAAATCGGAGTTTGCGGTCATTTTCAACATTTGAATCTTCTCCCGAACGGCACCAACTATTGGTGTGTCTTTTGAACATGAATACAGACCTTCTAAGAATCATATATATATATATATATATATTCCAAAAATGTTCTAAATAGGGAAGAATAAAAATAATATCATATGCCATCGAATCATTCAAATCGTCAAAATAATCGCAAGACAAAGTACCCGATTATCAGGATAATATGGTTGATTGTTTTATCCGGCTTAGATGCAATCCAAATCATCTAAAATAAGGCTATGATACCAATTGAGGGAGTTTATAACTCTCAAAAATGAAAATGTAGAAAAGAATAGTAAACAATTTGCAAATCCAAAGTGTTCATCGCACGAATGCTAGTTTTAGAATAGAAAAAAATTATGCAAAGAGAAACCACAAACTTAAGGAAATGATTGGATGGAGATGATAAAGGACTCATGCATCATAAAGTCATGAGAGTCAGATTGTATCCGACAAAAACAACACTTGTCATACAAGTCGCAGTATCAGCAGAATTCAAAACAAATTTCGATGAAACCACATGGCATGGGAACAATTCTCATGCCATTTCATCATGATCACATGAGTATAAGGTTTACCACTTAAAGCGTGACTGTAATCTCAAAGCCTCTAAAGGAAGAAGCTTCTTGCCTCAAGTATGATCTGATGAGAGAGCATCTATAGGCATGTGGATGAGATGCGTGCTTCCCACAATTCAAGATGATGATTCGAGCAAAGAATCTCCTAATTTCATCTCATGAAATCCGAAGTATTCTTCAAGAGCATGAGGTGTCGAAGAATATGAAGACCCATGAGCAATTAATCTGGCATCACAATGTTAACACATCGACGATCGCAGTATCCACAAACCCTATGTAAATACCACAAGGGTTGGAGAGGGTGAGAGGGTAGGTGTGTGGTGTGTGTGTGAGAGAGAGAGTTGTTTCTTGCAACCATTGTATTTCATCAATTGAATAAAAATATTTAGGTTTAGCCTCTCTTTTTATAGAATAACGGATGGTGGAGACGCAATCCTAATTAATAATCAATGGTTGATATTAAATGATTTTACTTATGCTCCAAGTAAAATAGAGTCTAGAGTTAATAAATCAATATTAATTCATTCTCTAAAATTTAGTCTCGAAATAAATCTTTTGTGAATAAAGAGGAAAGGAGAGAGCCTCATTCCAAAAATGAGGAAAATAGATAGCCTCCTTCATTTTGCACCATGGTCGTCCACCATGGATTTGGAGAGATATTTTCTCTCTCCAATCATCTTGATGTAATGTTTACACCAAATCTTTATTCATAGAATTAATTTATCAATAAAATATCACCAAATAATTTACATATTACTAGTGGTTGTACCCGCACTTCGCTGCGGTGTGATGATATAAATACATTGAAATTCATTAACAACAATTTAAAAAGCAGAAGAAAGTAACATTAATATATATTCATTGAGAAAACATGGATAGTAAAGTTACAAACATTGAAATATTTAGTAAAATGTATAATATAAGATGAAAAATCACCACAAAAAACAAATATAATTATTAAACAATTATTAAGTAAGAACAACAAACGTCATATATTATGGATATGAAGTGAGCATAGTAACATTAGAAGTAAATTCTCCAACAAAGAAGTTGTCCGTAAAATTGTTAATTTATAATTTTTTTAGCATTGATAATGTGCATCCCATTTATATGTAATTGTTTATCAATTATCTTTAAATATTTAACATTATTAAAACCTTGACATTATGGATGGGCATCTTATAATAGAAATAATGTATTTGACAAAATTCATCAAATGGTATCCAAATATTATGTAACTTTAGGATGTTATTTTTAATGTTTAAATCTTAAAAAAAAGTAGTTTACAATACAAATACTTTTATTATAAAAATTAGCAACTTATAATAAAAATATTGTATTTGACAAAAATCATCTAATGAAAAATATATAAATGTATAATGTGAGGATGTTTCTTGTCACGTTGAAAATTATTTTTAATTTATAAATCATAAAAGATAGTATTTTCCCATACAAATACTTCAATTAGTAAAATTCACCTTAATTGGATATTGATGTCATTCATAGATTTAAAACGTATTCCTCTAAACAGAGGATAACCGAAATTCACATTTTGTCCAACAATGTAATTACAATATAAATGGTGTGTTCTTTATCCTTTGATCTTATAAAGATTGAGCATATAGTGTTGTTGTGATTTTACCAAGTGAAACACTACAACCATATTTATTGTAAATCTGGATATGACAGTATTGCTACACTTAAATTACATAAAACAATATACAGTTAACAAAGAAATAAGATAAATCATTATCCGGTGTTAAACCACTTCATTCCATTACATCAGACATATAGAAGAAGATATTGTCACAAAATAGAAATTGTAGGGCATGTTGGAAACTAAAAACATTACGTGGTATTAAAACTTTTTAATATTATGTAATAAAACAACAACTAAAATGAATTTCATTATAAATCATTACATGATACAAAAAATATATAGTTGGCATAGGAACATGATAAGTGTGAAAAAAGTGTGAACTCTGGACAAATTAAGCACAAATTAAGCGCAGTTGGCAGAGGAACAAAAAATATACAATCTCAAATGTGAAAAATAACACAAATTAAACACAAAAGTGTGAACTCTGGACAATCTTCTGAAGTGTTGCCGGTGTGTCTGACGTCATAAACACCACATTTCATCCCATGATCTTTGATATGGGCGCCTGTTCCGATCTCAACCATCTGATATCACCCTCACAGCAATATCATATCCATCCATTTAAAAAAACATCTCACGAATCAAAATCACCCACAACTGCCTTTTTGCATCCGTCAGTAACATAGCATCGACTCTTCGGTGCGCCAAAGTTGTAGCCGAGATCGGACAAAAAGGAGGAGGTGATTGTTGCCTGACGTGCTAAGTAAGAAAAACTTAACAACACGTGGTGGCAACACATAATCACATGATGGGGTTTGGGAGAACGGCCCAGAATTAAAATGGGAATAGCGAGGGGAGGAGAGATTCGCGTGGCAATCGGAGGGGAAAGAGCTGGCAGCACCAATCATGTGAAGATGGGAGGTAATGGAGATACTTGGAGGGTACCACATGTCAGAATAAAGGAGAGAGCTGAGCAAAACTTAGCTTTAGTATGTAGTATAGATTTGTGATAATTCCGAATAAACGTAACACACTTTATCATTGAGCTTGAGCTGAAACGATTTACACTCTAAATGAGCTCAATGAAACACATTACACTCTATGTGAGCCAGTAAATGTATCAATGAGTTAAACCAAGCTTCCATGATTTTTTTAATCAGTGTCCAAACCTTTTTGGAGTTTAGAAATGAGCTCGTAACTTGAGTTCTTCACAATTCCCATTTCCATTCCAACATTTGTACCTTGAAATTGGAATAGGACATTATTATCAAATGAAATGTGACTTAATCTAAGTAGTTGTAATATCAGTAAGCCAAGAAGTGGAGTCACTAAAATCCAACTGGTTTCATTATTCTCTTGGAATGGAAGTATCATGGTAGATGATCTATTAAGATAGATTTGACCAGAGTATTCCGAATACACATTAATCCTTCACGGTGGAAGACTTTGATATATCTAACGTTCAAACCCTACTTTGATTGTTTTCTTCGGGACATATCAATATATTTCTTTTTCTATAATGTACGACAATATTAAACACATACTTTCTAAAAGTATATATTAACATCTCAAATTCTTGTCTTATTTCATAAACAAGATGACCATGCAAGGAATTCTTTGACACTAAAATACCTCATGAGTGAGCTATGTCTCCCGATTCATCAAGTATAAACATGTATGATTCCTTTAAGAGATCATACTTCTCATATGTCATCGCATGCACACCAACTCGCCGGTATATGGATCTTGGTTTAGGTCTACAACCTAATGGTATGTCTAATGTGCACATTCAGACATATATATGTATATCTATCTCTGGTCGAAGGATGTGAGCTAGATCGTGACAGCTACGATTCGGGTCTTAGTTTATCTCGAGTTCATCAAGTCAACTATTTGACTTGACTATTCCGACACATCTGACTCTCTATTCCTATGCAGAGGCCTGCATCAAGAGGTCGGTTGGAAATTAGTTGTTAGAGAAAGATTGATGTATCTTTCTCAAACTAGATATCATTATTTAATATCACATGTTAATGTCAGTTGTGTCATCCCAACTGCATGGTATTTAATATGGCCATGGTACATAACCCTATTTGTACAAAGGACCTATATTAAAGTGCTATGGTAAATATCCATTTTAAATAGATGGACATGAAAACACGATAACATTTATTGCATTAATGGGTCGCTAAGGGATTACAAGTCCAACGGGAATAGGTATTGAATGTAGAGACCATACAATGGGCTTACAACCCTGTGGATGGTGTGATGCCTCGCCCCTCCGGCTACTGAAACTGATGGGACGGGAGCGTCGGACCTACGGTCCAAATACGCCCATCATCTTCGATACTCAGCAAACCATCTTATACAACCTAGATCAACATTTGAAATACATATAATAACAGGAGAATAATATAAAATGAAATGTAACTGCAACATTCGTTCTCGTTAACAATTATCATCATGTTCATGTCCACGTATGAGATACAACATATAATCATAAAATGTGTAGCAGAAGCTATTCAATTATCTCATTACAATGTCTCTCAAAAAGAACACAAAAAATACAGAGATAAATAATTTACTTAAGTAAAATGCACTCTGGCAAGTGCAAATACGATGTAAAAAGTCCAAAACTGCTCGAAGACTGCTACTGTTGCGGCTGCTGCTCAGCTACTCATGTTGGGTTCACACGAGGGTAATATTATGAGCAATTGTCCAATAATGAGACAAGCAATATAATAACTAGTGCAGGGCTAAGCAAGGATATGTACTCAACTCTATCTAATGGCATATGCATATACTGTAGTAAACTGAGAAATGCCAAATTATTCTAATTTACATTGGATTACAAGATCAATAAATTTCATTTATTAATTTAATCAATCGTTTGAAGACTACCACATTGATCTTGATATTTTTGCTCGTTGACTAGAGTTCACAATGGTATACAATTAAAATTTCCGATATCCAACAATGAATCATTTCTCGTATTATTTTAGCACACGCAAGTACGCAACTCACAAGCCTCCGCTATACGAGAACTTATTTTGTCATCTTGAGTAAATCTTTAAGGACCATTGTTCAACTGGAATGGGAAAACTATCATAATCCAAAACTCCAACTTCAAATCACATCTCGGAACACTTCTCACAATAATAATATTTGAAGTAAATTTTGACGTGGTCACATCAAATTTTAAACCGAGTCTTAAAATTGTGTATAAGTGAAAAACCAAGAACGCCAACTGCACCACCCACCAATTCTGTCGAGCGACTCCGAATGCTACGGGCTGCTATGTGCAACGCATCACCCAACTCATTCGTTGGGGTTACAACCTTCAAGGCATCTACTCGGGACCCAACGGTGCATGCCCAATCCCTTGTGGCATCTAACTCCATCTACCCATTTACCTTGAAATCTCAATTATGGGATAGTAATTACCACAATTAAATCAAGATTAGCGATATGTATATTCGATTTGTTTAAGAGTTTATTTGTTAAGTATAAATCGTTAGCTCAACGGAACATGCCTAAAACATTACTTGTGCAAGCTTATCATTATTCTAAAACGGATTAGTGTGGCATCCATAAATCCTTTTCTTTTCCACTCATTATTTTTCTTACAGTAGACATATTAACAAAATTTCAATCCTGAGATTTCATGGATAAAATTATAGTTTTTTAGTCCAAAAAGGAATACGAACAATACTACGAGTTACAGTCATCCCAATATAGGAGATGCATATTACATGATAATATACAATTGGAAATTGGTGACATGAGACTTGTGAATATTCATTTATGAGTAATACATGATAATCATCTTATGGATATCGAATGTATTTAGTAAAATAACAACAATAATACAGAGCAACTGGAAATCTCGATATTTTATTGTACTATAGATAAAAGGTTATTATTTCAAAATCACATTCAAACCCCTAAATCAAACAAAAGAACACAACAAATATAACTTGTGTCACTAACGTATGATCCAATTAATACAGATCCTTACGTGGCCCAATTGCAACCTTTATATGATTCACACGCAACACATTCATCCAGTATTAATTATCCTCCTTAGGCAGTGGCCGTTACAAAAATTGAATCAACCCATCTTGACCCTTCATAATGTAATACCTAATATTACAATGTAATTATATATAGAGCATAATACCATTATTAATGTGTGCTAATTATGCTCCAAGTACTATCCCATTTTGTTAACCCTTAGCGTTATATATCATCTCTAGAATACTTCAGGCTATAGTCGTAACTTGACATGGAAACCATCTTGTATTGCCACAACCGTGGATTTTCAATTATGGATGAACAAGAAATCAAACAATAATAATTATGCACATGTTTATCACTTAAGTAAGATGCATAGGGATAAAATAAATCACTATTAATCAATTACGCAAAGTTATACCTACCACATTCCCCTTATCCGGATGGTAAGAGATCGTGTAGTTGTAGTCTTTTAGTAGCTCCATCCATCGTCGTTGCCTCATGCTCAACTCACGCTAGTCAAAATATATTTGAGACTCTTGTGATATGTAAAAAAACTCACATGTGAGCCCATATAAATAGTGATGATATATCTTCAGTGCAAAGACTATAGCTGCCAAATCCAAGTAATGAGTAGGGTATTTCCATTCATGATTCTTTAGTTGTCGTGGTGCATGTGCGACAACATGACCACGATGCATCAATACCGCTCCTATTCCCTCCTTCAATGCATCAGTATACACCATGAAATCTAAGGTGCCTGAAGGAAGGGTGAGAATCGGAGCACTGGTCAGTTTGTCCTTTAGGGTGCGAAAACTCAGCTCGTACATGTCGCTCCAAATAAAGGGGACATCCTTTTGTGTCAAACGGGTAAGTGGTAGGGCTAGCTGTAAGAATCCCCTACTAAAACGTCTATAGTACCCAACGAGACCTAAGAAGTTGTGTATCTTGATAACTGTCTTGGGATGCTCCCAAGACATTACCGCATCTATCTTGGCGGGATCGACTGCCACGCCTGCCCCCGAAGTCACATGACCGAGGAAAGCTACCTCGGTAAGACAAAACTCACACTTGTTGTATTTTGCATGCATCTTGTGTTTTCTGAGTATGTCAAGAATTGTATGAAAATGTTGCTCATGCTCATGCTCATCATGTGAGTAGATCAAGATATCATCAATGAACACAACCACAAACAGATCCAAGTACGGATGGAAAATTCTGTCATCATATCCATGAACGCGACAGGTGCGTTCGTGGGCCCAAAAGGCATGACCACAAACTCATAGTGGTCGTATCTGGTGCGAAAAGCAGATTTAAGCACATTTGTGTCCTTAATCCTCAATGAATGATAACTCAATCTTTGGTCAATCTTTGAGAATACCATTGTGCCCTGCAACTGGTCGAAAAGATTGTCTATTCGTGGGAGTGGATAACGGTTCTTTACCGTTCTCTTATTCAATTGTCTGTAGCCAATGCATAATTGCATAGACACATCCTTCTTTATAAAGAGGATTGGTGCTCCCCAGTGTGATATACTAGGGAGGATAAATCCCTTCTCCAACAACACCTGCAATTGTACCTGGAGCTCTCTGAGTTCGGATGGTGCCATTCGATATGGATGGAGATCGGTTGTATGTCAGGTATCAGTCTCAAACTCGATCTCCCTCTCTGGTGGTAGTCCGGGTAACTCCTCCAGAAATACATCGGAAAAATCCTACACAACTCTGACATATTCAATCATGCGATCTTGGGCAGGTAACTCCACAACATAAGCGGGAAAACCTATGCAACCCTGATTGATAAATTGTTGGACCTTTAATGTAGATATATATATATATGACCTCACTATCTACGGTACATCCATCAAATTGAGAGATAGATATGCATGTGAGACAGAAAATTATCATCTTCTTGAAGCAATTAAAGCACGTGTGATGTTGCTCGAGCCAATCCATACCCAAGATGACATCAAAATCTTCCAACTGAAGAAGTAAAAGATATGCGGGCATCAGGTACCTGCCAATCTGCACTGCTACATTCTCCACTGCTTGTCTCGCTATGAATAATTGGCCCCCTGAGCATTTGATGTAGTAAGAGGATGAAACACAGACTGGCTCTTTATCTAGTATAGATACTAATCGATGTGCTAGAAAAGAGTGTGTGGCTCCCGAATCAAATAAGGCATGTAAGGATATACCATGCACTGAAATCATATCACGCACTACAGCTCCTAAGGCGTGGGCTTGCTCATATGTGATTACATTCAGCTGTCCCTGTGGCTGTGGTGGGGCGCTAGAACCTGCATCACTGAAAGTTGATCACGGTGGAGGATGTTGAAAACCTCGACCTCCACGAAGAGAAGCTGGTCCATGTGACTGTCCAGATGAGAAAGTCACTCGTTGATGAATCCATGATTCATTAACATTTCTGTCGTATTTTGTCTTAAAACCCTTAACAAATACATGTAAATATCCATTAATTCCCATCTTTTATCAAAACCTCATTCATGAATAAAAATGCACTTTTATGCATCAAAAACATGTAAATAAATAAAAGGATAAAAATTAAAAAGAAAGAAAGAAAAGAAGACAGATTGTAAATATGTATATATGTACAATATTACTTATAAAATATAAATATAGCTGCAAGATATATTTATATAACTTAACCCCCGAGACTAGGTTGGCATGGGTTGATCGACAAACAAACAAGTAGGGGAGATACGGAAAGAGAATCATAAAAAAATAATTTAATATACACTCCACACATTCTTCACTATTTATCAAATAAATATCAAATCTTCATTGGTTTTTAATTAATTCATTTATGCTTATTTTTCACCAAACTCTTTTCCTAGTTATTTCGAAAATGTATATAAAAATATAAAAATAAAATAAAAATATTACCTTTTATATATGACAAGAAATCCAACTTTCAAATTGACAAATTCTCAATTTTCGAACATCATAACTTTCTCATACGAACTCTAATTTCACTCTACTCACATTTAAAGATCATAAAATAATATTCTCTAATTAATGAACGTGATTTCATTAAAATCGGAGTCCATTTGCAAAAAGTCGATTTTGGGACCTAATGACAACGAGGTTTTTGGGCTATTTATTTTATTTAGACACATTATTTATAATTATATTAATTTTATAGTTTTAAATTATTTTCGTGATCTTATATTTTAACCATAATTTATTTCAGAATTTTTGGAGCATATTGATTATTTTAATAAAATCCAAATGCCTGATTTATAGATAAAATTGAACAACATAACTTATACTTGTATTTATTAATATATCTAAACTAAGTTATTAAATACCATAAAAATTTGTAAATAACTTATTTATTATTCTAATAATTAAGAAATATAAAATTAATATGTAAATATTTATTTATAAATTAAAAATCCAAAACCTATTTATTAAGTATTATTTAAACCTATTCATGAATATAACCGTTATATTTCATAAATTATTTATTATTTATAAAAAGTAATTATACCATAATTTAGATAATTTAATTATTTACATTTTCCATTTTTATAACTATTTAAAATAACATTATTTACTAATTAATATCTAATTTATAATATATATTTATCATCTGGCCAACCAGGTGCTGACACGTGTCAGCACCTAGTGTCTTCTTCTTCAAGAAGTTGTTGCAGCTTCTGTTCTACCAGCCGACCTTCAACAATTTCTACCTGACATCTCCTAACCTCTACATCTCTCCTCCTCTAACAACCCTAATCCACGCCCACCATTGATCTATACCTAACTCCCCTTCGATCGTCCTATATAAATCCTTGAACATCGCACATTTACAACGAACTCAGTCCTAACTACCTCCAGTTCCAGATACTTGGCTGATCGCCTACCTTCCTAGCCTCGTTCCGGCCACCTACAGTGGTGACAACACCTAAGAGCCGCCCCGCGTGGAAGGAGGACCATCGGAGGAGTGTTCCAGGGTGGCCAACCGCCTTGCATTGCCGCTTCGCGCGAGTGGAGCTCCGACAAAGATCGGTCGTCGTGCGACAACCAGAGGTAATACACCTCAAATCCTCATATCATTCCTCCAACTTTACAGTTTTCTTTCTTGAATTTCATGCCTTGTTTAGCATGTTTAAGCACATCGTTAGGACACTCTGATTACCCTATTAGACGCATATCATTTCAATCCTCAAATCCGCTTCGAAACCATTCAAATTCGCTCTCATTTTCATACTTTCACGATTTCACATTTTCTGGAAACATATTCTTTATCATGCAAATCACTAATTTCTGGTCGGTTTCTACTGCAAATCGAGCATACAAATAATATTTGCAGGTCCATCTTTGATCTGAAGCATCAACTATCCTTTTGGAGCTCAAATTTTTTTGAGGAACGATCGGATCAAGAGGATCCTTCTTCAGTGTCAGACATTATCGAGCAGCCACCTTCTTCGACACCTAACCGCCGCCAATCATTGTCCTTGGAGCCGCTCAACCGCAGGCGAGCTCGGAGGGAGAAGGAGTCTCCCTCCTGGCCCTGTAGAAGGCCAAAGCATCCATCGGATCGCCGGAGTTAATTCGGAGAAGTCAGCCTCTTCGTCTGCTGCTCAAGAATAGGAAGAACATCCAAGAGCTCCAGAGTCTACAGTCTTGCGACACGTGGCACCCACCGACGGCTCAGATCGTATATCAGCTTCGAATCACAACCCTTGATTGCGAAATGGTGGAATTTTTGCTTCATAAACCCAACAAATTTCCAGAATCTCAGAAGCACTCCAGAACTTCTAGATATTACATTTAGGTCCCTGTGTAGGGACCTAAATGTAATAAACTTTATTTTCTTTGCATTTTAGTCTCTGCTAGGGACCTTTTTGTAACAGAACATAGAAATTTAATTTGTAGTTATGCCCCTAGCTTGTAGGGGTCATTTGGACTTCATTTTTGTTGTATTTTTCCGCGATTCTTTAGGGTAGTTTAATAACTCCTCAAGATACCTTTCTTATATTTTTCCATGATTTTCATCGCTTTGACTTGTCGATTTGATTTTCGCAATCGTGAGTTAGTTTTGAGTCAATTTTTGAGTCTTTTTGTAAAATAAAGAATAAAGAGAACATTTTTTAAATTTCTTCCTTGTATCAAAAACCGAGATTTTGATATTTTGCCTCCTTGAGTTCGACCCAGGCACACTTACCTAGTAAAATAAATAGTGTAGACGAAAATAGAAGAGAGAAACTTATTCACTTCATTCTCACTCTCTCTCTCTCTCTCTCCTATTTTTACTGATTTTTGTTTGATCAACAAGGATCCCACTTTACGGTTTTCTACACCGACATTATTATTAACCGCAAGTCGGATCCGCATTATCACTCGTACGCTTGGTTGATGGCCACCTGAGCTGATGGCAAGCAAGGGACACTTGGGCTGGCAGTGGATACATCGACGATCTCCAAACTGAGAGAAGGAGCCTCTTGAGACAAGGCTAGCGCCTCCTATATTGCGACTCTAGGAGTGTGTAGAAGAGAGAAAAGAGGTAGTACCATTACTCGCCAAGACCTGTCCCAAAGTAGATGTAGGGGCAAACCTGCTAACGGTAGGAGTGGTTGTCACTAGGTGGAAACGACGCTCTCTACGAGATCTGTAGAAATCTCGACGAGTAGATCTTCCTGACTGTTGTGGCTGGAACTCGGCAAGAAAAAATTCCCATGTATGGGACCCTCCATATGTTCCTTGGTGGCATACCACCAACGCTTAGCATAACCTATTAGTGAAAACTCCACAAATGTAATCCAAGACTCTTCAGGAGCATGGATCATCCTCAATACTTTAGATATGTGATCCATCCATAGTTCAACCTCATCTGGTGTGTATAATTGGGACACCTTAGACCTCTGATATGTCGCGTAGGTCATCTGATGCTTTTGCAATACCTCTAGGATCTCTGATCCTTCCGGTTCCAGCTCCAGAGACACCGAAGGATGAACATTGTCCCCCTCCTCGTGAGAGGGTTGATAAGAGGAGTCATCCTGCTCCAATATCTCTTGATGTTGTTGTATGTCCTGCACTTCCTGTACTAGTAAAGTCAGTTGTTGTGCAACATCAGGGTCAACACGAGGTGGCGTGATTCCCTACGAGAATCGTTATATTAGAAATTATTTCCATTTAGAGAGATAATGGACAAATTAAACATGACTTGAATTATTGTCCTCAAACTAATGGCAAAATCAGAAGATTTGTCGCTATATTTGTATTTCTAATCCCATTGATATTCTAACATGCAAAAGAGAGAATGGAGTATCGGGCTCTGATACCATCTGTGATGCTCCGCCGCTCTGGCTACCGAAATCGATGGGACGGGAGTGTCGGACCTACGGTCCAAATACACCCATGATCTTTGATACTCATCAAACTATCTTATACATACTAGATCAATATTTAAAATACATATAACTACAGGAGAATAATATAAAATGAAACATAACTACAACATTTGTTCTCATTAACAATTATCATCATGTTTATGCCCATGTAAGAGATACAACATATAACCATAAAATGTATAACAGAAGCTATTCAATTATCTCATTACATTGTCTCTCAAAAAGAACACAAAAAATGTAGAGATAAATAATGTACTCTAAGTAAAATGCACCATGGCAGGTGCAAATACGACGTAAAAAGTTCAAAATTGCTCGAAGACCGCTACTGTTGCGGCTGCTGCTCATCTACTCCTATTGGGTTCACACGAGGGTAACGTTATAAGCAATTACCCAATAACGAGACAAACAATATAATAACTAATGCAGGACTAAGCAAGGAATGTGTACTCAACTCTATCTAATGACATACACATATATTGTAGTTAACTGAGAAATACCAAGTTATTCTGATTTACATTGGATTTCATGATCACTAAATTTTATTTATTAGTTTAATCATCGTTTGAAGACTACCACATTGATCTTGATATTTCCGCTCGTTGACTAGAGTTCACAATGATATACAGTTAAAATTCTCAATATTCAACCATGAATCATTTCTCGTATAATTTTAGCACACACAAGTACGTGACTCGCAATCCTTCGCTATGCGGGAACTTGTTTTGTCATCTTGAGTAAATCTTTAAGAACCTTTGTTCAATTAGAATAGGAAAAATATCATAATCCAAATCTCCAACTTCAAACCACTTCCCGGAACACCTCTCACAATAATAATATTCGAAGTAAAAAATGATGCGGTCACATCAAATTTTAAACTGAGTCTTAAAATTATGTATAAGTGAGAAACAAGAACGCCAACCGCGAAACAAGAACGCCAACCGCGACACCTACCAACTCCGTCGAGCAATTCCGGTTGCTACCAGGCTTCTAGGCGCAACACGTCACACAACTCGCCCATTGAGGTTGCGACCTTCATGGCATCTACCCAAGACCCAAGGGTGCATGCCCAGTCCCTTTTTGCGTCTAACTCCATCTACTGGTTTACCTTGAAATCTCACTTATGGGATAGTAATTACCACAATTAAATCAAGATTAACGATATGTATATTTGACTTGTTTGAGAGTGGATCTAACAAGTATAAATCGTTAGCTCAATGCAACATGTTGAAAACATTACGTATGCAAGCTTATCATTATTCTAAAACGGATTTGTGTGGCATCCATAAATCCTTTTTGTTTTCCACTCATGATTTTGCTTACAGTAGATATATTAAAAAAATTCAATAATGAGATTTTGTGGGTAAAGTTACAGTTTTTTTAATCCTAAATGGTATACAAACAGAGCTACGGGTTACATTCATCCCAATATAGGACATCCATATTACAGGATAATATACAATTGGAAACTGGTGACATGAGACTTGCGAATATTCATTTATGAGTAATACATGATAATCATCTGATGGATATCGAGTGTATTTAGTAAAATAACAACATTAATACAGAGCAACTCAAAATCTCGATATTTCATTGTACTACAGGTAAAAGGTTATTATTTCATAATCACAGTTAAATCCCTAAATCAAACAAAAGAACACAACAAATATAACTTGTGTCACTAACGTATGATCCAATTAATACATATCCTTACGTGGCCCAATTGCAACCTTTATATGATTCAAACGCAACACATTCATCCAGTATTAATTATCCTCGTCAGGCGGTGACCATTACAAAAATTGAATCGACCCATCCTGACCCTTCGTAATGTAATACCTACAATGTAATTGTATATAGAGCATAACGCCATTATTTATGTATTCTAATTATGCTCCAAGGACTCTCCCATTTTGTTAAGCCTTAGTGTTTGATATCATCTCTAGAGTACTTCATGCTATAGTCGTAACTTGATTCGGAACCCATCTTGTATTTCCACAACCGTGGATTTTCAATTATGGATGAACAAGAAATCAAAGAATAATACTTATGCACACGTTCATCACTTAAGTAAGATGCATAGGATAAAAAAATCAATATTACACAAATACAAAAAGTTATACCTAACGTATTCAGTGATATAGAGATATAAAGAGTCTGTGATCAATGGATCCATATTTCGTCACAACAGAACCATCCAACATCAAAATTTTGGCTATAACCACTGCTCAAATAAGAACTTTATTTTATTCACATCTCAAATAGGCTTCAATATGAAAAGTTTCGCATAAGTTACATCATAAGAAATCTATAGCTCTACAATCGTTCAAGCGAATAGGATAGATAGAATGTATGAAACCAGCAAGGAGGGAAGAAATTTCGTTGCAAGTTAAGATTTATATATAAAGATATATAAGGCTCTAACAATGTTTCAAGACATAGGATCAAAAGTCGTATGAAACCAACAACAGGAGGAAGGTATAACATCGTTACATCCAAGGATATTCCCTCAGGATCTCCTCTCACATGGAAATGGTATTTTCACCGCTCGATCGCAATGCGAATGCATGCACAATGGTGACCTCGAGCTCTCCTACGCGACGGTGATCACGGAAATACATTGGGAAAATCCTGCACAAATCTGACATCTTCAATCATGCGATCTTGGGCAGGTAACTCCACAACATAGGCGGGAAAACCTATGCAACCCTGATTGAGAAATTGTTGGACCTTCAATGTAGATATATATATATATATATATATATATATATATATATATATGACCTCACTATCTATGGTACGCCCATCAAATTGAGAGATAGATATGCTTGGGAGACGGAAAATTATCATCTTCTTGAAGCAATTAAAGCATGCGTGATGTTTCTCGAGCCAATCCCTACCCAAGATGACATCAAAATATTCCAACTGAAGAAGTAAAAGATATGCGGGCATCAGGTGCCTGCCAATCTGCACTGCTACATTCTCCACTGCTTGTCTTATTTTGAATAATTGGCCCCTGAGTGTTTGATGTAGTAAGGGGATGAAACACAGACTGGCTCTTTATCTAGTTTAGATACTAATGGATGTGCTAGAAAAGAGTGTGTGGCTCCCAAATCAAATAAGGCATGTACATGCACTGAAATCATACCTCGCACTACAACTCCTGAGGTGTGGGCTTGCTCATATATGATTACATTCAGCTGTCCCTACGGCTGTGGTGGGGCGCTAGAAGCTGCATCACTGAAAGTTGATCACGGTGGAGGATGTTGAAAACCTCGACCTCCACGATGAGAAGCTGGTCCATGTGACTGTCCATATGAGAAAGTCACTCGTTGATGAATCCATGATTCATTAACAATTCTGTCGTATTTTGGTTTAAAACCCTTAACAAATACATGTAAATATCCATTAATTCCCATCTTTTATCAAAACCTCATTCATGAATAAAAATGCACTTTTATGCATAAAAAACGTGTAAATAAATAAAAGAATAAAAATTAAAAAAAAAGAAAAGAAGGCAGATTGTAAATATGTATATATGTACAATATGACTTATAAAATATAAATATAGCTGTAAGATATATTTATATAACATAACCCCCGAGACCAGGTCAGCATGGGTTGATCGACAAACAAACAAGTAGGGGGAGATAAGGAAAGAAAATCATAAAAATAATTTAACATACACTCCACACATTATTCACTATTTATCAAATAAATATCAAATCTTCATTGATTTTTAATTAATTCATATATGCTTAATTTTCACCAAACTCTTTTCACAGTTATTTCTAAAAATGTATATAAAAATATAAAATAAGTTAAAAATATTACCTTGTATATATGCCAAGAAATCCAACTTTCAAATTGACAAATTCTCAACTTCCGAACATCGAAACTTTCTCATACGAAGTCCAATTTCACTCTACTCAATTTAAAGATCATAAAATAATATTCTCTAATTAATGAAGGTGATTTCATTAAAATCGGAGTCCGTTTGCAAAAAGTCAGTTTTAGGACCTAATGACAACGGGTTTTGGGCTATTTATTTTATTTAGACACATTATTTATAATTCTATTAATTTTATAGTTTTTAATTATTTTCGTGATCTTGTATTTTAACCATGATTTATTTCAGAATTTTTAGAGCTTATTGATTATTTTAATATAATCCAAATGCCTAATTTATAGATAAAATTGAACAACATAACTTATACTTGTATTCATTAATATATCTAAACTAAGTTATTAAAATCCATAAAAATTCGTAAAGACTTTATTTATTATTCTAATAATTAAGAAATTTAAAATTAATATATAAGTATTTATTTATAAATTAAAAATCCAAAACATATTTATTAAGTATTATTTATACCTATTCATGAATATAATATTTATATTTCACAAATTATTTATTATTTATAAAAAGTAATTATATCATAATTTAGATAATTTAATTATTTACACTTTTCATTTTGTACTTGTTTAAAATAATATTATTTACTAATTAATATCTAATTTATAATATATATTCATCATCTGGCCAACCAGAAGCTGACACGTGTCAGCACCTAGTGTCTTCTTCTTCAAGAAGTTGTTGCAGCTTCTGTTCTACCAGCCGACCTTCAACAATTTCTACCTGACATCTCCTAACCTCTACATCTAATCTAAACCTTCCACTCTCCTCCTCTAACAACCCTAATCCACACCCACCATTGATCTATACCTAACTCCCCTTCGATCGTCCTATATAAATCCTTGAACATCGCACATTCACAACGAACTCAGTCCTAACTACCTCCAATTCCAGATACTTGGCTGATCACCTACCTTCCTAGCCTCGTTCCGGCCGCCTACGGTTGCGACAACACCTAAGAGCCGCCCCGCATGGAAGGAGGACCATCGGAGGAGAGTTCTAGGGTGGCCAGCCACCTTGTATCGTCTCTTCACGCGAGTGGAGCTCCGACAAAGATCGGTTGTCGAGCGACAACCAGAGGTAATACACCTCAAATCCCCATATCATTCCTCAATCTTTACAGTTTTCTTTCTTGAATTTTATGCCTTGTTTAGCGTGGTTAAGCACATCGTTAGGACACTCTGATTACCCTATTAGACGCATATCCATTTCAATCCTCAAATCCACTTCGAAACCATTCAAATTTGCTCTCATTTTTCATACTTACACTGTTTCACATTTTCTGGAAGCATATTCTTTATCTTGCAAATCACTAATTTCTGGCTGATTTCTACTGCAAATCGAGCATACAAATAATATTTGCAGGTCCATTTTTGATCTGGAGCATCAACTATCCTTCTGGAGCTCAAATTCTTTGAGGAACGATCGGATCAAGAGGATCCTTCTTCAGTGTCAGACATTGTCGAGCAGCCACCTTCTTCGACACCTAACCGCCGCCAATCATTGTCCTTGGAGCCGCTCAATCGCAGGCGAGCTTGGAGGGAGAAGGAGTCTCCCTCCTGGACCTGTAGTAGGCCAAAGCATCCATCGGATCACCGGAGTTAATTCGGAGAAGCCAGCCTCTTCGTCTGCTGCTCAAGAACAGGAAGAACATCTAAGAGCTCCAGAGTCTACAGTCTTACGACACGTGGCGCCCACCGATGGCTCAGATCTCATATCAGCTTCTAATCACAACCCTTGATCGCGAAATGGTGGAATTTTTGCTTCATAAACCCAACAAGTTTCTAGAATCTCAGAAGCTCTCCAGAACTTCTAGATATTACATTTAGGTCCCTGCGTAGGGATCTGAATGTAATAAACTTTATTTTCTTTGCATTTTAGTCCATGCTAGGGACCTTTTTATAACAGATTATAGAAATTTATTTTGTAGTTATGCCCCTAGCTTGTAGGGTCGTTTGGACCTCATTTTTGTTGTATTTTTCCGCGATTTTTTAGGGTAGTTTAATAACTCCTCAAGATACCTTTCTTGTATTTTTCTATGATTTTCATCGCTTTGACTTGTTGATTTGATTTTCGCAATCGTGAGTTAGTTTTGAGTTGATTTTTGAGTCTTTTTGTAAAATAAAGAATAAAGAGAACTTTTTTTAGATTTCTTTCTCGTATCAAAAACTAAGATTTTGATATTTTGCCTCCTTGAGTTCGACCCAGGCACACTTACCTGGTAAAATAAATAGTGTAGACGAAAATAGAAGAGAGAAACTTATTCACTTCATTCTCGCTCTCTCTCTCTCTCTCCTATTTTCGTTGATTTTTGTTTGATCAACGCGGATCCCTCTTTTCGGTTTTCTACACTGACATTATTATTAACAGCAAGTCGGATCTGCATTATCACTTGTACGCTTGGTTGATGGCTACCTTGAAATGGCCCGACTGCTGGCAGTGGATACACCGATGATCTCCAGACTGAGAGAAGGAGCCTCCTGAGACAAGGCTAGCACCTCCTATCTTGCGACTCAGGAAGTGTGTAGAAGAGCGAAAAGAGGTAGTACCATGACTCGCCAAGCCCTTTCCCAAAGTAGATGTAGGGGCAAACCTGCTAACGGTAGTAGTGGTCGCCACTGGGTGGAAACGACACTCTCTACGATATCTGTAGAAATCTCATAGATCTTCCTGACTGTTGTGGCTGGAACTCGGCAAGAAAAAATTCCCTGTATGGGACCCTCCAGATGTTCCTTGGTGGCGTACCACCAACGCTTAGCATAACCTGTTAGTGAAAACTCCACAAATGTAATTCAAGACTCTTCAGGAGCATGGATCATCCTCAATACTTTAGATATGTGATCCATCCATAGCTCAACCTCATCTGGTGTGTATAATTGGGGCACCTTAGACCTCTGATATGTCGCGTAGGTCATCTGATGCTTTTGCAATACCTCTAGGATCTCTTATCCTTCCAGTTCCAGGTCCAGAGACACCGAAGGATGAACACTATCCCCTTCCTTGTGAGAGGGATGATAAGAGGAGTCATCCCGCTCCAATATCTCTTGATGTTGCTGTATGCCCTGCACTTCCTGTACTAGTAAAGTCAGTTGATGTGCAACATCAGGGTCAACACAAGGTGGCATGATTCCCTGCGAGAATCATTATATTAGAAAATATTTCCATTTAGAGAGATAATGGACAAATTAAACATGACTTGAATTATTCTCCTTAAATTAATGGCAAAGCCAGAAGACTTGTCGCTATATTTGTATTTCTAATCCCATTGATAATCTAACATGCAAAAGAGAGAATGGAGTATCGGGCTCTGATACCATCTGTGATGCTCCACCGCTTACCGAAATCGATGGGACGGGAATGTCGGACTTACGGTCCAAATACGCCCATGATCTTTGATACTCATCAAACTATCTCATACATACTAGATCAATATTTGAAATACATATAACTACAGGAGAATAATATAAAATGAAATATAACTACAATAATTGTTCTCATTGACAATTATCATCATGTTCATGTCCATGTAAGAGATACAACATATAACCATAAAATGTGTAGCATAAGCTATTCAATTATCTCATTACACTGTCTCTCAAAAAGAACACCAAAAAAGTAGAGATAAATAATTTACTCTAAGTAAAACGCACCCTGGCAGGTGCAAATACGACGTAAAAAGTTCAAAATTGCTCGGAGACCGTTATTGTTGCGGCTGCTGCTCAGCTACTCCTATTGGGTTCGCACGAGGGTAACGTTGTAAGCAATTGCCCAATAACGATACAAACAATATAATAACTAATGCAAGACTAAGCAAGGAATGTGTACTCAACTCTATCTACTGACATACACATATATTGTAGTAAACCGAGAAATACCAAGTTATTCTGATTTACATTGGATTTCATGATCACTAAATTTTATTTATTAATTTAATCATCGTTTGAAGACTACCACATTGATCTTGATATTTCTGCTCGTTGACAAGAGTTCACAATGATATACAGTTAAAATTCTCGATATCCAACCATGAATCATTTCTCGTATTATTTTAGCACACGCAAGTACGCGACTCGCAAGCCTTCGCTTTGCGGGAACTTGTTTTGTCATCTTGAGTAAATCTTTAAGAACCTTTGTTCAATTGGAACAGGAAAAATATCATAATCCAAATCTCCAACTTCAAACCACATCTCGGAACACCTCTCACAATAATAATATTCGAAGTAAAAATTGATGTGGTCACATCAAATTTTAACCGAGTCTTAAAATTATGTATAAGTGAAAAACAAGAACGCCAATCACGACACCTGCCAACTCCGTCGAGCGATTCCGGATGCTACCGGGCTTCTAGGCGCAACATGTCACCCAACTCGTCCATTGAGGTTGCGACCTTCATGGCGTCTAACCAAGACCCAAGGGTGCATGCCCAATCCCTTGTTGCGTCTAACTCCATCTACTGGTTTATCTTGAAATCTCACTTATGGGATAGTAATTACCACAATTAAATTGAGATTAACGATATGTATATTTGACTTGTGAGAGAGCGGATCTATCAAGTATAAAATCGTTAGCTCGACGCAACACGCTGAAAACATTATGTGTGCAAGCTTAATATTATTCTAAAACGGATTTGTGTGGCATCCATAAATCCTTTTTGTTTTCCACTCATGATTTTGCTTACAATAGACATATTAAAAAAATTCAATACTGAGATTTTATGGGTAAAGTTACAGTTTTTTTAATCCTAAATGGTATACGGGTTACATTCATCCCAATATAGGACATCCATATTACAGGATAATATACAATTGGAAATTGGTGACACGAGACTTGCGAATATTCATTTATGAGTAATACATGATAATCATCTGATGGATATCGAGTGTATTTAGTAAAATAACAACATTAATACATAGCAACTCAAAATCTCGATATTTCATTGTACTACAGGTAAAAGGTCATTATTTCATAATCCACAGTCAAACCCATCAAACAAAAGAACACAACAAATATAACTTGTGTCACTAACGTATTATCCAATTAATACATATCCTTACGTGGCCCAATTGCAACCTTTATATGATTCACACGCACCCCCTCCAAACCGTACGTGCGGGTCTCCTCGGGACTCTGGTCTCCTCCTCAACTCCTACACGCTGCTCCGGTCTTCTCTGATCCGCTCACACATCGTCTATTCGGGCGGCCCACCAGGGCAGTTCTCTAATCCACTAGTTCAAGCTGACAGATTCATCCAGTATTAATTATCCTCGTCAGGCGGTGACCATTACAAAAATTGAATCGACCCATCCTGACCCTTCATAATGTAATTCCTAATATTACAATGTAATTGTATATAGAGCATAACGCCATTATTAATTTATTGTAATTATGCTCCAAGGACTCTCCCATTTTGTTAACCCTTAGCGTTTGATATCATCTCTAGAGTACTTCCTGCTACAGTCGTAACTTGACTCGGAAACCATCTTGTATTTCCACAACCGTGGATTTTCAGTTATGGATGAACAAGAAATCAAACAATAATACTTATGCACACGTTCATAAGATGCATATGAATAAAAAAATCAATATTACACAATTACGAAAAGTTATACCTAACGTATTCAGTGATAGAGAGATATAAAGAGTACGTGATCAATGGATCCATATTTCTTCACAACATAACCATCCAACATCAAAATTTTGGCTATGACCACTGCTCAAATAAGAACTTTATTTTATTCCCATCTCAAATAGGCTTCAATATGAAAAGTTTCGCATAAGTTACATCATAAGAAATCTATAGCTCTACAATCATTCAAGCGAATAGGATATATAAAATGTATGAAACCAGCAAGGAGTGAAGAAATTTCGTTGCAAGTTAAGATTTATATATAAAGATATCTAAGGCTTTAACAATGTTTCAAAACATAGGATCAAAAGTCGTATGAAACCAACAACAGGAGGAAGGTATATCATTGTTACATCCGAGGATATTCCCTCAGGATCTCCTCTCGCACGGAAATGGTATTTCCACCGCTTGATCGCAATGCGAATGCACGCACAATGGTGACCTTGAGCTCTCCTACACGACGATGATCGCGGATCTTCGGTCGGAGCGCCTTCTCCGATGTCGACGACGGCTCCCTGACAACTAATCCGACAAGGGCAGTGGTGCTACAATGATGGAGAAGGATAATGGTAGATAGGTTTTTGAGAGGGTAACCAATAATAGCTTATTTATAGAAGAGAGGTGAAAGTGGATCTAAATTCGGATCCGATTCGAATCCATATATGGATCTCGACCATCCATCTTAAAACATCAATATCTTGTGCTAGGAAGCTCGGAATTTGATGTTCTTAGGCTCGTTGGAAAGGTCTTGACGGACTCTACGAAATGGATTATATAATTTTCTTAAATGTAAAAAATATTCCAAAATTTATAACAAAATACGTGGTTTCACAGAGGGTCAAATCCATAAACGGATCCGACTCCTTGCAATCAATGGGAATTTTGATTTGAAGCCCCGTTTTTTACAGTCAATGCCCAAGTTTTACGACAACCTCGCAGATGAGTCATTCTCCTTCATACAAGAGATTGAGTTGGTTTGTGAGAACTTGAACCACAATATGATCACTTAGAAATACATCAGGCTGCGAACCTTTCCCCATTCCTTCAAATAATGCCACATATTGGTTAAATAATACAGGAGAGGTGACTTTATGGGATGTTTTGAGAGACCCATTTTTAGGACGCGTTTGGATACGAGGGTAAACTAGTAGAAGGGTAACCCTTTTATGATTAGTAGTTTATTATTTCTATAAGTTTTATGAGATAATATGCGATATTATAATATTTTTTGTTGGAATAAAAGACGGAGAAAATAGATATTAATCAGGATTTGAAAGAAGATACGGAGAAAGATATATTGATGGAGATTTAACTGAGAGAGAGAGAGAGTTGGCGGGGCCCTTGAGTATGGTAAGTATGAGAGAGGGTAATAAGGTGGATAACATGGTAGAAAGCTGGTGGGTAATACATTTTTTTGGAAGGGTAACCAACTAAGTGAACACAACCTTAAAGAATGCTATTATAAGATTATACGAAGATGGATGAGGACGAGACATGCTATTATAAAGATGATATACTTTTGATGTAAATATATTTATTTTTTAATAGCAAAAAGATGGAAGTTAATCTACATGAGGTATTATGTTAAAGCTAGGAAGATTACACATCCATGGTGTAATTACAACAAATTCAAGGATTGTCATGTAAATGCAAAGGTTTTACATAAAAAATCCTTTTAGTTTTTAATAGTATTAAAATCATACTATGCAACAATTATGATCTGAGTAATAATATATAATTTTCTGAAATATGGATATTGGGTACGATAACACACATGTACTTATTGCATAGGATAGATTACATAAAAAGGATCCAAAGTTTAGGATATATATAAATAATGACATCGATAAGAAATTATGATTTTTTGAGATATGAATTTCAATATTTAAAACTCTATCAACGACATTCTATCTTTTAATGAAAATGGTAAAATTAACCTTACAAACATGATCTGCGCAATTCAAGATTTTAATAAACTATGTCTAATTAACCATATGGCATTGTTGTAATCAAATTCTTGGAGGTAATTTCATGTATAATAATAACAATAATGGCAACATGTAATCAATCAAACACCGTTTTGACTTATGTGGACCGCATCCATAAGGCTGATTTTGCAATTCTTATGTAAAATAGAATGTCATTTTGAATGTGTTACAAAGCTAAAATTGAGATAAAGAAGGTTAATTACTCATATGATCCTTTTAGATATTTACCCTACCCTTTTATTTTATTTATTTGTTAGATTAACCAAAGAGGATAAACAAGTTTATCTCTCCGGTAAAACCCATCATTTCCTTTTTCCCATTTCCCCCCTTTTCCAAGATCGAAGATAAAGAAAAAGAAAAACACAACAACGACGCTGCTTCCGTCCACGAAAAAAAGACACGTTGTTACCGAAATGCCCTCAATACCGTCGTCCTCTGGCCAAATCCACCGCGCACGATAGCCCCATCGTCTCTCATCCAATAAAAATTCCGATCCTCTTCCTTTTTCGCCTTTGGATATTCTCGAGCTCCCTTCCCCTCCGCCTCTCTCTGTGGGCGGGCATGTGACAAGTCGAGTCCGAGAGAGGGAGTGCAGTGGAGGAGAGTGACAGGGGATGTGGGGGAATTTCCATTGGGGTCGGAGGGAGGAGGGGGCGGTGGGCATCGCGGTGGTTTTCGCGTGGATGTCCAGCCACGAGCGGCATCTCAGGTTCCACGTCGACCTCTACGGATCCCTCGGCTGGAACTCCATCGTCTGCCACGTCAATTTCCTCACCCTGTATGCTCCCCTCTTTCCTTCTTCGGGAAGAAAGGATGATCGTTATCCGCTTAAAACGGGAAATTTTGCATTCCTGCATCTCTATATGTGAACAATTTGCATATATAGTCTTTCGACGTTGTTCAGAATCACCGTTTATGCTTCCTGGAATGGATAACTTGGCGGGTTTTGTGCGTGGATGTACTTGATCGAGGATAGAGGGAGAAAGAGGGTGTGGATCGGTTAAATGGGAAGAGTGCAATTTTCGGGTTCAGACCCACCACTCAAAATGCCCATGTTGTCAGCTAGTTTTCTACCACTCTTATAACTAAGAAGGCTTTATATTCTTTCGGGCTAAATTGACACTGCTACATGGTCTAAAGGGTTTAGGATTGCCAAGTTTAGCTCGCCGAAATGGATTAATTGTTTATGGTAATGTTTTAAGCATTTACGAAATAATATTGGAAATTTGTTGCAGACCTCCTATCAGATTTGGGTACAAAAAGATTATTGGAGAGATACATTCTTGTATGTCACAAATTTATATTCTTGGCAATAGATGTTTGATCATTCCCTATGTGTCTTTTATTTGGTGGATATTTGTGACACAGATTTTATAATAACAACAGGAGATCGTTACTTGTATGTTCTCTGTATGCTGTTAGTTAGGCAGTCTTTCAGTAGCTACATTTTTGTATTGTATGTTGGCCTTTTCTGATTGTACTTTAGGGTTATAAAATGAATCCGGAAGTTCTCTGATCTCTCTTAGAATCTGCACGTAGGCATAATTTCATGCACCCTTCTGGTATATGAAGCCGATGGATTGCATGAAACGGAAACTAAATATGAAAAAATATATTATTTCGAGAAGTTTTATACTACATATATGTTGGGAAAAAGAATGCAGATATTTATTCCTTGGAACCCTAGGCTCTCTTATATAGGGGAGAGACCTATGTGTAAATTACGTAGGAGAACACAACATAAAAAACAAGGAAATGATACAGAAATAAGAAATATTTCTACACTCCTCAAGATGGAGCATAGATGTCGATCATGCTCAGTTTAGATGAACATTTCTGGAACGGTCCTCTGAGCAACGCCTTAATGAATATATCAACAGTTTTATCTCCTGAACTGACATGAGTGGTGGAAATCAAGCCCTTCTGGATCATATCTCTTGTATAATGGCAGTCTACCTCAATATGCTTCGTTCTTTCATAAAATGCAAGATTGTTTGCAATAAACATGGCGGCTTGGTTGTTACATTGTAACTGCTTAGGAAGAGTTACATCTATATGCAAATCTGCTAGCACTGCTCGAACCCACATCATTTATGTGCTTGCTTGTGCCATAGCCCTATATTCATATTCGATACTTGACCTATCAACAACAATTTGTTTCATACTCTCCCAAGAAACAAGAGAGCTGCCAATGAACACAACAAAGCATGAAGTTGACTTGTTATCTTTAGGACACCTTGCATAATCTGCGTTTACATATGCAGAAACAAAGAGACTTGATCCTTTTCTGAATAGCAGTCCTATACCTAGAGAAGACTTTAGGTACCTTAACATCATATATATATATATAACGTCCATACTCACTGCAAAAGAGATGTCGGGTCTAGTGATAGTAACATACATGAGTTTTCCCACCAACTTTCCACATCTCCTCCTGTCATCCTCATTTGTATCATCATCACCATATAATCTCATTTTGGGATCCATAGGAGTGGTAGATGGTCGACATCTAGTCATGCCTGTCTCAACCAGTATATCTGTAACGTACTTCCTTTGGGACATCACAAGACCCTGCGCAAGATCTTTGGTGACAAGCTGATGACCTAGGAATTCCTTTGCCTTCTTTATCCCCTGCTACACATCATCTCCCGTAACAAGTATATCATCAACATATACCATGATAATAATTGTACCTTTGGATATTCTCTGCACGAATAATGAATGATATGCATTTGACCTTTTAAACCCATGCTTTTCAATCAGATCTGAGAGCTTCTGAAACCATGCCTGGGAGTCTGCTTAAGACCATATATTACCTTGTGAAGTCTACAAACCTGCTGACACTCCCCTCAGTAGCAAACCCTGGAGGCTGCTGCCTGCTGCATGTAGACTTCCTCCTGAAGATCACCATACAGAAAAGTATTTTTAACGTCGACTTGATATAAAGGCCAATCACGTACCACAACAACAAAAAGGACACGTAGAGTGGAGTGGCGAGCAACATGAGAAAAAGATTCTAGATAATCCACTCCATAAGTCTGTGTAAATCCTCGTACCACCGACCTTGCTTTGTAATGATCAATGCTCCCATCTTTATGGTGTTTAACAGTAAACACCCATTTACAACTGACAACAAATGCTCCATTAGGAGCATTTACCAAGATCCAGGTACCTCGTGATTGTAGAGCAGCCATCTGCTCTTTCATGGCTAGATGCTAGCGACTGTCCTTGAAGGCCTCCTGATAATTCCATGGTATGTCCACGGCAGACAGAGCAATAGCAAACCTTTGAAATCCCCTGTAAGGCAGTCAAATGTAACCTGAGAAGCAAGGTGATATGATGAACAACAACCATGCTGCAGCTCGCGATGAGCAATAGGAGCATCTAAATCATTGGGAATTTCCTTAATCTGTAAAACATTCTCCTGCATTTGGTCCTATTCAGATACCTCGTCAGATCCATCATTAGAAACAATATATTCAGAACATACCTTGGTCGTGCTGGATGATGGGCGTTGATCGCGATAGGAAGGAGTCCGACGGGTATAGAAGCGTGGTAAGAGTGGAACAACAACAACGAGAGATGGGAGAAGTGGTGAAGGAGATAATGATGATGAGTGTGGCGGAGAAGTAAGAGGTGATGGTTGAGGTGTGGTAGGAGGTGGTGGTATAACAGGCGTGGGTGGAGGTGGTGGCATATAAATTTCATCTTCTAAATCAGATAAAGTCAACCTATCACCTTTAGGGGAAAAATACATTACCGACTCAAAGAATGCAACATCTTCGCTAACATAATATTATTTATTAAGTGGATCATAGCATCTATACTCCTTCTGCATTCTAGAGTACCCAACGAAAACACCCTTGACAACTCTAGGAGAAAGCTTATCAAGTCATGGAGACAACTGGTGAAGAAACACCACTGAACCAAAGGCACGTGGAGTAAGTGAGAATAACTCCTTATCTGGAAATGTCATAGAGAAAGGAATTTTCTCACCTAGAACAGACGAAGGCATGCGATTCACAAGATAGCATGCCATAAGAACCCCATCACCCCATAATGAATGTGGGCCATGGCTATGAATAAGAAGCGTACGAGTGGTATCAAGTAGATGGCGATGCTTTTTCTCAGCAATGCCATTCTACTGAGAGGTATACACGCAAGATGTCTGATGAATGATACATCGAGAAATAAAGAATTGCGAGGGTGCACGAGTACAAAATTCCAATGCATTATCAGTCCTCACAATTTTAATACTACCAAACCTCGTAAGTTAAATGTCATGGTTTACATAGATGAAGACTATACATTACCCTAATGATAGGAAATCCACCATTGATTTTTTAAAATTCGTTGGCGACATAGGGAAATCAAGAAGCATTATATGGTTACATAGGCCAATGTAAAATATGAAATATCGCCCAATAACAAAGGCTGATTTTGATTTAATATGGGGTATTATGCTCTAGGTATTTTGGTAGATGCTAGGTTTATGCCAGTTATGTGTAAGAAGTTGGATGATGCACCATGTTTGGATCTATATTACTCTATATCTACTCTTAAATTTCTCGGTTGGAATTATGAGGCAGGTGTCAATATATCCTCCGGAGCATAGGATGATTCATTCATCGTCTGAGGCGTTAATTTACCTACTAAATGTCACCCATTTCCACCCAAGCTCCCAACATCACAATTGCATTGGTCTAAATTGCGGAGTAAATGATCCTCTAAATGCATTATTTCCCTAGTGCAATCGGAACAATACTAAAAATGGAAATCCATAAAAAACACCTATACTGAGATCGAATAAAACGAGATTATATCCAAAAGGAATTACTAAATAACTTAATAGGGTTGATATTACTGTTATAGCCGGTCCCACACCGAATAATCGAATATCTTCTCTATAAGGGAGGACATCCTCTTTAAAAAGTAGTTTTGTTCCACCTGCTAGAGCTTGAAGTATAATTCCATTAATTACACATCTATTAGATAGATCAGACATACTCTTATACCCCTAGTTAAGATTGTTGTATAAACAAAATCTATGTAGCCCCTAGTTAAGATTATATGACCAATTGTATATCGCATTTAATTTCTCTAGATCATTGAAATCGAAACACTATAATTCTTTTTTCAGGATTTCGTTGAAATATTGGTGAAATTTCATTGAATTACATGTGGTTTCGATGAAACTTCAAAAATGAGGAAATTTACCCTTTAGTTTCATCAAAATTTGTCGATATCAAGGAATTTTTATGCATTTCTCCATTGATGTGTTGAGTTCTTAGGGAACTTTATATTGTTTGGGAAGTTCCTTTAGTAGTTTCGAAATTTTAGGTCTAAATCGAAACTCAAACATTTACAAACAAAGCTTCAAGAGTTAAATTCAAGTTTTTGTTGAAGAGCTCTATATTCTTTTTTATATTGATATATATATATATATGTTTCTTTAGTAATATTGCATGTGTCATCATTCTTATTGAAGAGATGATTATCATGGCTTTTACTTCCAGTTCAAAATCTTGACTTTAAAAGCTTGGGATGGACACCTCCGGAGTGTTTCCCCCATTTTTGACTTTAAAAATGATAATATATTATGATGATTAAATTTGTAGTTTTGGTACACATTGGCTTAAAAAAAAGTTTTGGTACACATAATCGTTTAAATATTACAAACTATGTTTGTATTCTTGATATGGTATTTTTAAATTGATAATTGGTACATATAGTCAAATGTAGTTGAATTATCAAACTGATGCAAAAATGAGAAAGAAAATGAAATATTAATATCCAATGTCTCATATATGGTCGTCAAAATTTTCTATATACTCTATATTTTTTAGTTGAATAGTTTTTGTTAAGTTAAAATATCATATATTGTGTGTCCTTTCTAATTTCTTTTTCTCAGTGTACTTATCATGTAATTAACCCAGGGCTATTCTCCTATGTAAGAGAGCCCTCGGGTACGTCTATTGTATCGACTTCTTTTCTCCCATCATGGTATCGGAGCAACAGTCGTAGACTGGGGTTTCGTTATCCACCACCCAAAACCCTAACCCTAAGCCCCTCCACCCGCCGCCCCCCGCCCCCTCCTCCCCCCCGGCGCCTTCCCGCCGCCACAGGGCTTCTCTCTCTCGCCGTCCCAGCGCCTAGGCGGCGCCGCCCCGAGCACAGGGGCCCCCCTCACGCCGCTCTTGGAGACCCTCCCGCGCAGCCCCTGCAGGGCCTCTCACCGCTCCTTTCAGCAGCCCTAGCGACGCCGTGTCGCATTCCAGCGGATCCTAGGTGTCTTCACAGTCACTGCGGGTCTAGCCGACCTCTCTCAGAGGCACAGAACATGGGTCGACGCTTCATCGATGCCTAGGGATGGTTGTATGAGTCTACACATACAATCTTCCCCTCATATGATTCTGTAGACAGCCAACTTGGTTATCTACGTCGATCCTAGGCTCTTCATCAATCATGTCAGACAACAAGGGTGACGTGCCTACATCCTCGGGTGCCTTCAAAGGCCCAGCCCCTATAATCAAGATGGATGGGACCAATTATGAACTATGGTCTATACAGTTCCGTACCCTTATGCAGTGCCACAATAAAGAGCACATTCTGACAGAATCCGAGCTGGAGGACAAGACTGGTACAAATGCGACATGGAAGCAAGATGATGCATATGCTCGTATCTGGCTATCTGGGACACTGACTACGGAGATTGCAAATGATATTGTGAACGAACCCACATCTAAGGCTATATCCTGGCTGCAACATATGGGCAATCCAAGAATGAAAGCAAGATTCTCCAGTTATAGTTCGACATCTTCTCTAGGAAACAGAATGGGAAGCCATTACATGCTCATTTCTCTCATCTATGGGGCATATTAGAGAGACTGCATAGCTTCATGCCGACCACTGCCAGTACAGAACAACATCATGCTTACAGAAATGCTACCATGACTGGTATATTTTTGTCCTCCCTTGACCCAGAGTATGATGATGCTCGTACTCAACTTCTGACTGGCGAGTCCATTCCACCGGAGGAGGTATTTAAGAGATTAAGTAGGATTACTACTGCATCGGCATCTACAGCCCAACCTACCCCTACAGCTATGGCTGCCACTCGTGGCAGAGGAGGCGCGTCACATTTTCGGGGTCGTGGACCTCGTGGTAGAGGGGGAGGCAGACACCGTGGCCCATGTACTTACTGCCATCGACCAGGCCACTCTGAGAAGACGTGCTTTCACAAGCATGGGTATCCCGCCACTGCACGGGTTGCAGAGCAGACTGAGACTATAGCTGCACCTCTTCCAGCTGCTCGCTTTGATGATCTTGTCTCACGCCTTCGTGATATGATCATTGCACCCTCGTCTTCATCTCCAGGTTCAATGGATGCTACAGCTTCGACCAGAGCGTCTTCTGGCTCATCAGGTACCCCTTATGCACTTACCAGTACTACTTGCTCGGACCTGACACATTGGATTATGGATTCCGGAGCCTCTCATCATATGTGCAGCGATAGACGGTAGTTTACTACCTACAGAGCACTTGCCCCAGGACGATCTGTGGTCATTGCCAATGGGGTCCGATTACCCATTGTTGGTCTGGGGGAGATCACCCTGACATCTTCTTTGAGTCTTCAGAATGTCTTACATGCACCGGATTTTCAGATGAACCTGTTATCAATTAGCCAACTTACAAAAGATTTATACTGTCGTGCCATCTTTGACCCCTCTACTTTTGTGTTTCAGGACATACTGACTGGCAGGATGATTGTTGGTGGCCGTGAGCAAAAAGGCTTGTATAAGCTTGCTATATCATCATGTGCTGGCGCCGCTACTATTCCCTTAGGATCCATTTCTCCTTTCCTTTGGCATCTCCGATTTGGCCATCTGCCTCTGCAGAAGATGTGTCATGTCTTGCCACAGATATCTACCCGTACTGCATTGGATTGTGAAGCCTGTCAGCTTGGGAAACACCATAGGTCTTCGTGTCCAGTTCGTCCGAGTCGTCATAGTAGCCGGTCTTTTGAACTGTTTCACTTTGATATTTGGGGTCCGAGTCGTGTACTTGATCTTCAGGGACATAGGTATTATATGGTTGTTGTTGATGATTTCTCCAGATTATCTTGGGTATTCTTGTTAAAACAAAAGTCCGAAGCTGGTGCTATTATTCGAAAATTTATTCTGGAAGTTACTAACATCTTCTCTACCAATATCAAAGTCATTCGGACGGATAATGCTTTAGAATTTTCAACTTTAAATTTGTCTGATTTCCTCAGCTCACAGGGAATTATTCATCAAACTTCATGTAGTTACACTTCGCAACAAAATGGTGTGGCGGAATGCAAACATCACCACCTTCTTGATGTCACTCGGACATTGTTGATCCATAGTCATGCCCCTCATTCTTTTTGAGGGCATGCGGTCCTCACGGCATGCTACTTGGTAAATCGTATGCCGTTTACAGTTATAGGAGAGAAGGTCCCCTTCTTGATTGCGTTTCCCGAGAAGGACCTTTTCTCTCTCACACCGCGTGTCTTTGGGTCTGTTGCGTTTGTGCATAATTGTACCCATGGTCGTGACAAGCTCTCCCCAAGGGCTATCAAATGTGTGTTTGTTGGGTACTCTCGTACTCAAAAGGGTATCGCTGTTATGATCCAACGAGTAGGAGATACTATGTGAGTGCGGATGTCACGTTCTTTGAGTCTATCATGTATTTCTCTCCTACAGGTGACATGTTAACCAATGACAATGCAAACAATATTGTTGTTCCTCCACCGCCATCTATAACATCTGCCGAACCAGAACGTCAAACTCTACTGCCACCACCACCACCACCTCAGTCGAAATTTTTACCCATTGTTTACACTCGCAGGTCTTCTACTAGCACTTCTGCTCATCAGCCGCCCACATCTTCCAGCATGCCTAAGGTATGTCATGATAACACTGTTTCTACTGATGGCACTGGAATTTTACAGGATGACTCTGCTGTAGAGGACACTGAGGAGGATGATTTGGATATTCCTATTGCCCTGAGGAAGCCACGTCGTCAATGTGCCAAATACCCACTTGCGGCACATGTCTCTTTGGATCATCTTTCAGATGAATACAAGAAGTTTGTTGTTGGTCTTTCCGTGGTTACTAGACCTAGAACATATATGGAGGCACTACAGGACAGCAGGTGGCGTCATGCAATGGACGCCTTAACAGCTTGCGGGACATGGTCTATTGTCTCTCCTCGACATGGTGCTTTGATAGTAAGCTGCAAATGGATCTTTTCTATTAAGCATAATGCGGATGGGAGTGTGGATCGCTACAAGGCAAGGTTGGTGGCCCGTGGATTCACCCAGACATATGGGGTGGATTATCAAGACATGTTCTCTCCAGTAACAAGTCACTCGACGCTTCAGATTTTACTAGCGGTTGCTGTTTCACGTGATTGGCCGTTATTTCAGCTTGATGTGAAGAATGCATTTCTATACGGGGACCTTCACGAGGAAGTTTACATGCAGCAACCACCTGGGTTTACTGTTGAGGGGGAGTCACAGAAGGTATGCAGGCTACATAAGGCCATATATGGACTAAAGCAGAGTCCTAGAGCTTGGTATCAAAAGCTGTCAGAATTGATTGAGCAACAGGGATTTACGAGGTCCACTGCGGACCACTCTCTATTTGTTCAGAAGACATAGTGAGGTACGGTTGCCATTCTTGTCTATGTAGATGACATTATTGTAACAAGAGATGATGCTCAAGGCATTCAGGTAGCCAAGAAGTTCCTAGGTAAAGAGTTTGTGACCAAGGATCTTGGCACCCTTTGTTACTTCCTGGGGTTAGAATTTGCCAGGAATCATTGGGGTCTAGTGATGACCCAGAGGAAGTTTGTCATGGATCTCCTTTCTGAGACAGGTATGACTGGGTGCAAGCCAGCTATGACGCCTATGGATCCAAATGTGAAATTTAAAGACACTGAAGAAGTTGATAGCAAGAGGTACATGGAACTTGTGGGGAAGCTCCTATATGCGACTATCACCAGGCCAGATATTATGTTTGCAGTAAGCAAGGTTAGCCAATTTATGGAGTGTCCCAGAAAGATCCATATGGACGCTATATATATGATCTTGAGATATCTGAAGAACTCACCTGGTTCAGGACTCCTATTCAGTAGGGGCAGTTCATTGGAGGTAACAATGTGTGCAGACGCTGACTATGCAGGATGTCCCACGGACAGGAAGTCTACTTCAGGGTTTGCTGTTTTTGTTGTTCTCTCACTTGTCTCATGGAAAAGCAAGAAGCGGACTGTAGTTGCCAGATCAAGTGCAGAATCTGAATACAGAGACATGGCCTAAGGGAGTACAGAGATGATGTGGGTTAGATCGGTGTTGACTGATCTTTCCATAGATGTTCCTCTTCCTATGCAGCTATTATGTGATAATCAAGCCGCATTATTCATTGCAAACAATCCTGCTTTCCATGAATGGACGAAGCATATTGAGGTGGATTGTCATTACACTCGAGATCTGATCCAGAAGGGACTCATATCTACATCTCACGTGTCTACAGGAGATCATACATCAGATATCTTCACCAAGGCTCTAGCACGAAGTCCATTTCAGAAGTGTTGGTCCAAGCTGAGCATGATAGATATATATGCTCCAGCTTGAGGGGGAGTGTTAAGTTAAAATTTCATATATTGTGTGCCCTTTCTAATTTCTTTTTCTCAGTGTACTTATCATGTAATTAACCCAGGGCTATTCTCCTATATAAGAGAGCCCTCGGGTACGTCTATTGTATCGCCTTCATTTCTCCCATCAGTTTTTATGAACGACAAATTTTAAAGATCCACTTCGGGTTAAATATACTTTAATCCATCAAGAAGATTGGACTATCAATGTGTACAAATGAAAGAAAAAAGATTAACGAAAAAACATCTAATGGATAGTTCTTTATAACTTTTGATATTTTAGATATGTTTAAACAAGTCAAATATAAGGTTGGTTTTTTAATATAGTTTCTTTCCACTGACGATTATGAAAGGAGGGAGGGAGGGAGCCCTTCCGATCTGAACACAACCGAAAAATGTTGGAAAGAAATCACTAGGTACAATTCTGCTTAATGTGGCAAAAGCAGCGGGTTAAGTGACATCAGATATGCATTTACTTCTGTAACAACTTTAGGAAAATGCTTGGATTAGGAAAGAGTTTGAATTGTTCTCTCAAATAGTCATTTCATTTAATAAATTTCACACAAATCTCATCGCATGATTGTGCTGCCATAATCCATGCATAGTGGGCTATTTGCCACGTAAATCCCACTGCTTTCTGGATTTTTAGGTTTTGAAGTTGGCATTTTGTATATTGCACATTTTTTAACGTTTCCGAGAACTTCTATACACTTGCTGGATGATATTCTGCATATTCTGCAATACAACCACTTAGATTGGTAAGTTATGTCAGCAATTTGAATTTTAAAATGAATATCTCTCTCCTGATCTTTTGTTTGAAAGTGGACTCAAGTTCTAAATGGTATATTGCAAAACCATCTCTTCTAATTACTCTTGTCAGTGATCTTTTGTTACACAAGCACCTCAAGTTGTGTAACTAAATTGCGCCAAATTGTTGGTCTTATCTTGAACCTTTTTTTTCACTACTTCCCTTTAGATTCTTTCCTGAGAAAGCCACGCCATTGGCCAATGCCATTCTGGGGCAACTTCTCCAGGTTAGTGGTTTTTTTAAAGAATATACTGTCTTTATCTCATATTTAATTAAGTTATCTGGTATGCATATATAGTAGGTAGCTTTCTAGTAGTTATATTGTGTTGAGAATAGAGCAGGGTTAAGTCAATTAGGTAAGTGGATTGCTGCAAATCTAATTACCCTGCTTTTGTGTTCTAATAAATGTTGTCTAGTGTCGGGACTCCTGTTTATTGGTGAGGTTATGAAGAGCCCTACATCTATTGTATTTTTTGAGAAATATAATATGAAGATCTGCCATAAACATTGTCTTCTCCTTTGGAGTAGGGCGATCTAAGGAGACCATTTCGAAACATGTAAATCATGTTTTGATCTTGTTCTCTGATTTTTTTTGAAAGAAAAAAGCTGTGCATCCCCACAATATACAACAAGAAATGCTGTCTAACTTACAAAGTCCATGACTCAAGAAGAGCCTTGGCATGTTGCACAATATTCTCAACATAAAACCTCTCATAACGAAAAACAACCTCATCACGAGCCAACTAAATGGGCCACACAAATGCAAGAGTTTTTTAATGTCTACCAATGAGTTTGAGCTAACCTAAATCTAGGGAGACCTGGAAACTCTGAAGGTAAGAAATCTAGTCACTTTATAGATGCTAGCCCGATCACATGTAAAGAACAAATGCCTCAATATCTTCTGGTTTCATCACATAACGGGAAAGCCACATCAATATTAATGGAAAACTGTCCCGTGGGTCTTCATTATAAGCATACAATATCTTATTTTGAAAGAAGCCTACCACGTATTAGAAGCCAGGGGAACATCTTTACTCCCAAGGATGCTTTAGAACTCTAGATCAGCTTGCAATTCTGCTGCAGATCTCTAATATTGTAGAGGATGGGGATGAATAGGGCCCCATAGGCCTTCTTGATCGAGAAATCACTATTCTTATTGCACCAGTGATCCATGTCAAACGAGGACCCCTTAAAGGAATGCAGATTTTCTTTCATCTTTCGGACCTTGCTATGAAGGTGACAAAAACTAGGGAACTGCTGGGGGAGGACTGGAGGAGTTGGGGAGGGGGACCTAGGTGATCTCCATGGATGGGAGTTGTGCGTCAAGCTGTCAAGGGGATGTCCCCAGTTGCTCGAGAGAAACTTCTTGCCTAGAAAAGTTCGGATCTCTCCGAGCCGCTTCGTTAGAGGTTGTTGCAGTTCTCGGATGGAGCTTTAGAGTTGATTGTTTTTGTGCGAGTGATGGGGGTTCCCTTATTATCTCGAGACATTACCTCAATGAGGTTGGCATTCCTGGATGTTGGTGAGGTAAGTCTGATCTCCTTGGACAGGTATGCGCATGCTGCTGCTATCAATGTGGTGACCCTGGAGATTGTTGGCCCTCTTCCACCGCTGTTGAAATTTATACGAACCCTGGTGGTGGGCTCTGCCTCTTTTCACCTGGATGTAGAGGTATAGATCCCGCCTCTACCCTGGCCACCGTCTCTGTCCTTGAGATGGAGAGCTGCGAGTAGATGACCTTATGGTTTTTTTCAGATCATGGATTACTGGAGGAGGTTATACCTGATGTTTCCGAAATGATGAAGGAGATTCCCGATCTCTTTACCCCTGGTTATCGGGAGAGTTTTCTGGAATAGATGGTTGAAGACACGATTCCTAGATTGATGGGCTTTAATTCGAAAATCCCCAACCTGATACCACTGATCCCAGGCTCCCAGCCATAGATGCACTTCCTGCACGAGAGTGAGTTTTGTATGCTTCACTTGCTGCTAGTCACTCACGTCCTTATAGGTCTACTGGGGCCTCTTCGTATGGAGGTGGATTTTCTCTAGCCTTTTTCACTTGGCAGGGAGGAGTGTAGTCACCTTTTCTGGATGGATCTAATTGGCGTGGGATGAGATCTCATGGTTTCTTCCGTGGAGGATAACAAGCGTTTGAAGAGACCTAAGAAGGGGAGGGGCCTTTATGCGCACCTGAGGCTGCCTATGCTTCTTGAGGGCGGCAATGCAATGTGGTATTACATTTGCAAGCATCTCAGGACATCACCTTGTGACATCTCCCTAGAGGAACTACCACCCTCGAATGTGGTGCCATGTGGGCCATCCATCACTGCGCCTTTCAGTGACAACATTGCAAGGGACTCATGTGTTGTCAGCAACAATGGGAAATTGTTGCTCAATGAAGGTCATTTCATGGAATGTTTTGGGTTTGGGCGACCCACAGAAGAGGGGAGCAGTTAAGAGGCTTCTCTCTGAGTGGTGTGGGACATCATGTTTCTTTAGGAGACTAAGATTCAAGATTAGACAAGGCGACTTTGTTCCTCGGTAGGGGAACCTTTCTCACGGAATTCGGGGTTTTGTCAGCTGTTGGTAGTAGGGGGTCTGGTTGTGGCATGGAATGGTGACCTTTTTGAGTGGGAATCAGAGCTGTTGGGAAACCACCTGATTTCTGTGTTGCTGAAGAATAAGAGAACTGGATCGAGTATTGTCTTCTCGTACGCATATGGTCCAACTGATCATGCGCTCCACCATCAGCCTTGGTCTGACTTGAGGGCTGCAATACTGTTTTTCCCGACAGAGGATTGGTTGATTGGTGGTGACTTAATGTCACATTACTTTCTTCTGATCAGCCACAAATGTGTGGGGGATATGACATGTAATCATCGGAGTTCGTTGAGGGGGTGAATGACCGCCAACTCGAGGTACTAGTTGTGTTGAATTGCCTCTTTTCATGTGGTGCAACTCTCGCTCGAGGTCTAGGTTGGACCACTTCCGTCGGTCTATGGAGCTTCAGTTTGTCTTCCCCTTGGTGCGGGTCCGTACTCTCTCACATTCCAGACTGGACCATACTCCCATCTTGTGGTTATATAAGGATGCTTCCTTCCCTTAGTCCTTCAAATATGAGAAGTCCTGGTTAATAGAGGAGGGCTTCCATAAGATGGTGATAGAGTTTTGATCCTCTTATGTTGGGGAGGGCTCAACCATGGTTCAACTTTATTGCCAACTGGCAGCATTGCAGAAGAGACTTTGCAAATACAAGGATTTTTACGCAGCCTGCCATCTCCACCATAATGCAACCTAGAAGGTGATTGGGGAGATGGATTGTCTAGAGGATGCACGAGAGTTCACCCCTTTGAAGCTCGTAGTACGAGAGACAAACCGATAAATCTTGCTTTAGGAAGATAAGAAGAATGAGGTGGAATGATGATAGGGATCCAACCAACTTTTGATTAGAGTGGGGTTGCAAACACAAAGGTTTTGTAGTAGCAAGGGAGGTGCAATTTGGTCGCACGAAGAACTCTTTGAGGGTGATCATGAGGTTGGCACAACCGATGTGGAATACTTTCGTCACATGACGTGCAGGGTGCAGAGTCGGGAATGGAGATGGCTTGGGAGGGGGCGTTAGGTCGCTTGCCAAGACAGAAGGATGACCTGACGAGGGATTTTCATGCCGATGAGGTCCATACGGTGATTTGGGAGCTGGATGCTGAGGAGGCACCGGGCCTTGATGGCTTTCTGTGTTGTTCTTTACGGAATTATGGGAGACTGCTCAGATGGATTTACTTGCATTGTTGGGAATTTTGCTACGACGAACCACTATTTTTATGATTGAACAATGCGTTACTTTGCCTTCTCCTCAAAAAGGATGGGGCCGAGAGGATTGAGGATTTCCACTCCATTGCTTTATCTAACGCACTCTATCTGATTATTGCCAATATGCTCTCCAACTTCTCGAGCCTTGTTCTTGATGATCTAATTGCTTCAGTGTAGATGGCTTTCATTTCGAAACGCCTGATGATGGATAGCATTGTGATGGATTTTGAGATGGTAGGTGACCGGAAGTACATAGGTGTAAAGTGGAAGATCGATTTCTCCGAGGCATATAATTGTGTGGTCTGGCATTTTCTTTGGTCGGCTCGATCAAGCGTGGGTTCCCTAAGGTATGGATTACATGGATGAAGCAGTGCATCACTACCTCCACCTTTTCGGTGCTGATCAATGCCCGTCAAGAGGTGTTTTTTTAACCCAAAGAGGGGTCTGCTATGGGTGCCCTTTGGCATCGCTATTGTTTGTCATTGTGGCGGATGTACTCGCCATGAAGACTAGCCTGGAGGTCCAAGAAGTAAGAATGCCATGTTTCATGAGGGGATCAATATCTATCCCGTGGCTGTGGTACGCGGATGATGCCATTTTCTTCATTGAGGGGGGTTACAATGACGTGAGGGCCATGAGCACCATGCTTGTCATCTTTAGGGAGCTTTTTGGCTTGACTTTGAATAGAGCAAAATCCACCTTTGTACCCTTCGGCTTTTCATAGTCAGAGACTGCAAAGTGCGCATGAATCATTGTCATATCGAGTGGATTCTTTCCCATCGACTACCTTAGACTTCCTCTGACATGCACGTGGTTGTAGAGATTTGATTGGATCCTGGTGATAGAGAGATTAGAGTAGACACTGACATGTTGAAAGGCTTCTCTACTTGGTCCTTCCTGTTGGGTTGCGTCGTCGCATCACATGGAAGCCTTTATGCATCGTTTCTTCTAGCGCATGACTACTGGGCAGAGGAGAGGGATACACTTGGTTAAATGGGAGTTGGTGACGTCACCTTAGGAACGTGGCAACCTTGGTGTTCTCAGGCTGGAAGAGATAAAATAAGACCCTTCTGCTCAAGTGAGTGGCAAGGCTGTAGGGGTAAGGGTGAGTATCTGCCATGTTTCCTCCGCAGATAGATTAATGATATCCAGATGCAATCTTCTATTTTTGAAGTTCTTCGCACCTCTCCTTTGTCTAGATGCGTCTGGTGTTTGGCAATGGGGAGTCTTTTATTTTATGGAAGGATGATTGGATGGGGACATCTCAGTTCAGGATCATTTTCCACGGCTTTTGGCACCGATAGAGGATATTGACATGCCTATTAAGGTAGCATGGGTGGATCGCCAGTAGATGCTGTGTTTTTGCTCTCCCTTGTCAAAGCAGAGATTTGATGCTTTTGTGTTGGACCAGATGACATCCCTTGTTGGACCAGATGACATCCCTGTAGAAGTATGGAAAGTTTTAGTTGAGCGTGGTTTGACTTGGCTTACGAATCTATTCAATGTTATTTGGCGAAGCAAGAAAATGCCTGAAGATTGGAGGAGGAGTATCGTGGTGCCTCTTTATAAGAACAAAGGAGACATTCAAAATTATTCAAATTACAGAGGTATCAAGCTGATGAGTCACACTATGAAAATTTGGGAACGTGTGATCGAAAGAAGGTTGAGGCAAGTTTCCCAAGTAAAAGAAAACCAATTCGGATTCATGCCAGGTCGCTCAACTATTGAAGCCATCCATTTGCTGAGGAGAACTATGGAGATTTATAGAGCTAAAAGGAAGAATATCCATATGATCTTTATTGATTTGGAGAAGGCTTATGATTCCGTCCCACGAGAGATACAATGGAGAGTTTTGGAGAAGAGACAAATACTTGTCCTATATATTAATCTCATAAAGGATATGTATGATAGGGCTTTATCTTGTGTAAGGACCCCGACGGGGAAGACTGACTATTTTGATATCAACATTGGTTTACATCAAAGTTCAGCTTTGAGTCCATTTCTTTTTACTTTGATCATGGACGAGTTAACAAGTCACATTCAGGATGAGTTACCTTGGTGTATGTTATTTGCTGATGATGTTGTGTTGATTGACGAGACTAGAGATGGAGTAAATGAGAAGCTTGAGGTTTGGAGACATGCATTGGAGACTAAAGGCTTTCGTATAAGTAGGGCTAAGACGGAATATATGGAATCGAGGTGAAGATTGGTGACGATAACATACAGAAGAGAGATTCTTTTAGATATCTGGGATCTATTTTGCAACATGATGGGGAAATTGATGGAGATGTTACTAATAGAATAAATGCAGGCTGGCTAAAGTGGAGAGGAGCCTCCGCTGTTCTTTGTGATAAGAAAATTCCTTTAAAAATTAAAGGAAAGTTTTACAAAGCAGCCGTGAGACCTGCTATACTTTATGGTTCTGAATGTTGGCCTGTGAACCATAGACATGTGTAGAGAATGGCTGTAGCAGAAATGAAAATGCTAAGATGGATGTGTGGACATACACGTAAAGATCGGATTCGGAATGATGCAATTAGAAAGAAAGTTGATGTAGCTCCGATCGAGGATAAGATGCGAGAAAACCGCTTAAGATGGTTTGGTCATTTGCAAAGAAGGTCAACTGATGCACCGGTTAGGAGATGCGAGTGTTGGGATGTTGAGCCGGCTAAGAGAGGGCGAGGACGGCCCAAGAAGTATTGGAAAGAGACTATACGAAGGGATCTTAGCTTTTTGGATATAAGTCCGAGATTGACCCAAGATAGATCTGAATGGAGGCGAAGAATCCATGTAGCCGACCCTACTTAATTGTGGGAAAAGGCTTTGTTGTTGTTGTTGTATCGAAGGCGATTGCGAGCTATTCAGACCCATCAGAGAGCTGTAATCACTAGGTGTGCGTGATGGATACTTCATGGTGAGGAAGGCCTATAGGGCCTTGTTTAACGAATCCAGTGTTTGACTTGGGAATCGGTGAATGCGATTGCAGCTTAATCTGGACCTTGAAGCTTCCGCTAAGATAAGGATTTTCTGGCTACACAAAGCTTCTTCTCACCAAATTCAGAAGACCCTCCTTCATCGGGGGGGGGGGGCACAACATGCTTAGTGCAGTGACGATATTGAGAACTTAGCCTATTTCTTCTACTCGTGCACATGCACTGATGAAATCTGTCATGTTATGGGCATGGGTGGGTGGATCTCTGCTCCCATGCCAACTTTTGGAGCGCTTTTGTGGCCAATCAGTTCAGACCCATGGTTGAACTTTTGCGCCCGATCGCCACGATCTGGGTATCGCGCAATGGGGGTCATCTTCCATTTAGATATGTTCTATGTTTTTTTTTAGGCCCAAAAGAGGGGGAGACACTCAGTGGTGTTCGCCCCAATTAATTAATAAGAACAAAGTAAACATGCAGTTTACATAGGTATCGAAGGAAACGACAAAAATGAAGCTAAAGCAACACCCAATCATCGACTAAACACACACAGTGCAAAACGACGTTTTCCTTGTAAAAGCGTTGTCCCGAGAAAAGAGCTGCATTTCTGCCCAACCAAATCGCCCACAAGCTTACCACGAGCCACAAGAACGCCCTCCGCTCCCTATCTTTGTTGGCCACCAACGAGCCACAGAAGGACGCCAAATCTGAGATAGGTTCTATGTTGATTATGTAATCCATCTCTAGCTAGATCTCTTCTTGAGACATGGCGGCTGTAAGTTTTTATCTCATCACCTTTTTAGTATTGTTGTGGCGGGCACCTTCCAAGTGTTTCCCTTTCTTTTTCCTAAAAAAATCTTTTAAAATTTCTCTAATCTTTCATTAGAAAATCCCGAATGAAAGGTAGGGCACTAAGCCTCATTAGTCCACACCTCCATAATGGTCATTTTGTGGCCTTAAATCAATGCAACTAGCCTTAAGAAGCGATCACATAAAGATCCATCCCAAGCCAGTAATTAGTACAAAATTTGAAGGTGCTGCCATCCCCTAAACATATTGTATAAGGGCAAACATCTCAGAAATCACATACCAGATGCCCTCATAAAAGGATGCAGGAGAAGGGTTCGAATGAGGCGGAGGAAAAGCTGCATGGAGATCCCATAAACATCTCTCACCAACCTATAAAGCAGATCCTTACCATTCCCAGAAAGCTTATACATCTACTTTGTTATGAGGGCCTTGTTCATCTCTTCTACCGGCAAACTCTTTAACCCCCATATCTGTTGGCTGCATTAAAGATTCCCAATCCACTAATTGGATAACACGTCTCCCTACGTGAATTAGTGCAAAAGAATCTCCTCATTACTATGTTACAAAAGTCGATAGTCGGTTGGCTGTGTCACTGACTAAGGATTAATCGACAATCAAGTAACTAGACAATGGTCAGGCTTTAGTCGATTTTTTATTATTTTAATTATTTTAAATATACAAATTATTATATATACTCATATATAGTTACATGGATTAGAAATTTCTAGATTTATAAGAAATAAATAAAAGAAACAATTGAAGCAAAGGAAGAAAAAAAGAAGCAAGTTAAGAACAAAATGCTTGCTACATAGCATGAAATAATGTTTGAAAACAAGTAAAACACATCAAAATAAAACAATGCTTAAAAAAATAATTTGAGTAGCAAGTGATACTAGTCATTTATTCTCGTCACCGTCGTCATCAAAATCAAGATCTTCTTCATCATCATTTTCTTCTTCACGTGGGTCTTCAGGATGGACTTCCTCTTCCTCATCTATCAACACATAATTTGAGCTCGATGATGAAGCTCCCTTGCCATGCTCTCCTCTTTTGCTTCTTCTCGATTCCAAATTCTCTTTGGCATCACTTACATGTGCCATACCTTAAGTCAATCCAGAGCCTGGAAAAACCTCCTCATCTTGAACTTGTACATTGACATTTCCAGACTATTCACCTAAGTATGCATGATCACGAGAAGAAAGGGGATATGTTTCTCTCTCAAGACAATGTTCCTTCAGGAATTTAAACACACATACCAATGTTGTAAAAGTCGTCCGACTAGTCAGCCCAACTAGTCGAGTCGGTGGGGGGGGGGGGTACCCGACTCGAATAGACCAAGTCAGTCAGTAGTTGATGTGACCTGATTAAACGGATGCGTAGTCGGTCTAGTCGACCGACTTTTGCATGGGGAAAACCCGATAGCCCGGGTTAGAAGGATTTAGGGGTTACTGTTAGACAATAACCTCACCATTCGTACTCGACCCCCATCCCCCTACGCGCATGACACCTCCAGACTCCAACCCTCTTCCATCACCATGTCGTCGCCCCCTCGAAACCGCTCCGCCGCCGCCTCCATCGCGTCGCCGCCCCCTTTTCCGTACTCTGCTCTCCGACCTCTAACGACTTGGTTAGGTTAGTTTTTTTTTTTGCTTGCTTGATTTAATGCTAGATCTTAGATGTTATTGCTTAGATTTTCTCCTCTAATTTGCATGTTAGTTAGTTTATTAGGTTATTTTAGGAATAAAAAAGTAATTTTTCATGATGAAGGCATGCTGGGTATCTTATATATAAGATTAACATTGTCTTTATTGTCTTATTACACCCTAAATGCTCGTTAACTTAGATACTTCTTATTGATTTGCATGTTGGTTAGGTAATTTAGGTTATATACCTTCTGTGGTTGTCAATTAGCTTTGTGTTAGTTAATTGTAACTTCAACTTGTGACTTTATTTGTTGATTAGTAACTTCAATTTGTGAGTGTAGTTATCTTTGTATTTGTTGATTGGCTAACTTATGAGTTTGTTGATTGATAACTTGTAAGTTTTGTTAGCTTTGTGTTTGTTGATTAGTAACTCGTGAGTTTATGACTATGTAGATGGCTACACCTCCAGCGAACGTCGCTTCTGGTAGTGACTCATTGTTTTACGTGCTGCTAGGATCAACTGATCGTGCATGGCAATATGGTTACCTTTCGAACCATTCGGACCCGAATACGGTTACTTGCAGATTGTGCAAGAAGGTTGTTAAGGGAGGTGTGTACAGGTTCAAGCAACATCCAACACACCGAAGAGGCAACATGGTTGCATGTCCTAAGGTGGATGAAGAGACGAAGAAGATGATGATCACATACCTTGATGACATTGCCGGGAAGAAGAGCGAAAAAGCCGTTGATATTCAGGAGACGAGAGAGAGGAAATTGATATCACTGGAGATGCGGGTTCAACGAAGAGATCACGAGTATCCGACTCCTTGGAGCAGAACAACGAAGAGATCATGAGTATCCGATTCCTTGGAGCAGAACGTCACAGTGGAATGGTCATCACGCCAAATGACCATAAAAAATGCATTCTCCAAGGATCATCGTGATAAGGTCACCCCGAATATAGCCAACTAGGCATATACATTAGCGATTCCTTTTAATGCATTGGCGACGAAGCCCTTCATGCAGACGGTGAAAGCGATTGGGAAGTACGGGTCTGTACTAAAGACTCCCACGAGGTATGCGTTTAGTGGTCCACTTATGAAGAAGGCAGTGAAGAAAATGCATGATGACTTGCAATGTCATCGTGGTACGTGGAAGTCGAGAAGATGCTCTTTGATGACTGATGCATGGACATATATGCGTGGAACGAGAATCATCAATTTTTGTATCAATTACACCTTGGGGACTTCATTCTTGAAGTCCATAGATGCCTCAGATGAGGCTCACACTACGGAATACATTTTCAAGTTGGTGGAGGAGTGTCTTAATGAAGTGGGCATGGATAACGTGGTTCAGATTATGGCGGATACTGCATCCGCCAATGTAGTAACGGGAAGATTGCTGCTCACAAAATATCCATGGATTTAGTGGACTCTGCGTGTCACACACTCCGTTGATCTTGCTTCGGAGGAGATAAGCAGAGAGATGAAGGAGAGGAGTGCTATCACAAAGGCGAAGAGGCTTATGGTGTTCATCTACTCTCACACCAAAACTCTAAGCTTGATGCGCAAGTTCACCAGCAAGAGGGACATTGCAAGGCCTGACCAAACAAGATTTGCAACCACTTTTCTCACTCTTGAGAGCCTGAATGAGAAGAAAGACAAGCTTAGATTGATGTTTTCCTCAGAAGAGTGGAGGAACTGCAAATAGTACAAAACCAAGAAGAGAGAAGAAGCGAGTTCCATTGTATTCAACCCTACATTCTGGAACCACACCACACATGTTGTCCGAGTTTTCACTCCATTGGTTCATTTATTGCGTGTGGCTGATGCAGGTCGACACCTATCCATGGACTTTGTCTATGGAGGGCTTAAAGAGGCTAAACGAGAGATAATTGCATCATTCAATGGCATGGAGTCGTTTTACAATTTTTTTGGTTGCTGTTACCTCCACGACCAACAGAGGCTCGATACTCCATTACATCTAGCAGCTTATTACTTGAACTCATTTTTCTTCTACACTGAGTCTCATGGTGATCCAGATGTTGTGGTGAGGAGAGGGTTTAAGGAGTGCATGGAAAGATTTTATCCAGATTTGGATATACAAGATGCAATTACCAGGGATGAGCTTCCGTCATACAGACTTGATCGTGGTGATTTTGGCAAGTCTTTAGCCGTGAGACAGAAACAAATGACAACAATTATGATCCAGGTATTCCATCCCCTGACCAATTGTCTCTTTGGCAAGCCTTCTTTATTATATTATTATTAACCAATTCTTTATTTAAATTGCTAATTGGTGGTATAATCATGTAGAGGACAGACCTTATTTGAAAGCCATGACCATCAAGATCTTGAGCTTGATGTCTTCATCCTCCGGATGTGAGCGTAACTGGAGTACATTTGACTCGGTAATGACTCCATTTCACCTACTAAATTTGATTAGTAATAATAAACTATAACATAGTAATTGATATAAATTTAAAATTTATATTTTGGTCTTCAGATCCATACCAAGAAGAGAAATAGGTTGGAGACGAAGAAGTTGAACGATCTTGTATACGTGCGTTTCAATTCAAACCTGTAGGAACGGCGAGTTAAGAAAGAGATCCTCTCTCATCTCATGATCGTGCACACATGGTTGAATGGACCGGAGGTGTCGGTGCTCAAGACGAGGGTGTTTTTCCAGGTTTCGGATTGACATGGGGTGCTATAGCACATGCTAGTAGTGCTGAAGAGAATTTGGAACCGAGAAGGAGCCAACGAGGTGAATTTGGCAGGGGAGCTTCATCTTCAAGCTCCAATGCTACGTCAATGAATGAGAACAAGGATGAGTTACATCTTGAGGATATAGAAGAAGATGATGATGATGAAGATGATGAAGAAGAAGGGATGGACTTGCATTGTTGTAAAAATCCCTCGACTAGCCCGACTAGTAGGTCCGACTAGTCTAGTCGGTGGGGTAGCCGACCGAGTACTGACTAATTCCGACTAAGGTCAACTTGTCGATCGATTTTTGCTTGGAGATACTATTTATTTTTTATTTTTTAAAATAAACTTATTCTAATATGCTTAATGTTTTATTTAAATTCAATTTCTTCTTTTGTTTCATTATGATAATGTAAAAAATGTACAAATCTATGTAAATATATAAGAATATGCATACAAAAATGATTTATATATTTAGAATAATTAAAAAATTCAAGATCGATTAAAGTCCGACTAAATCCGATTAGTCGTCCGACTGCCGATTAATCCTTAGTCAGTGACCCAACCGACCGTGTACCGACTACCGATTTTTGCAACCTTGTGGACTTGGATGATGACATTGAGGATTGAGTCAAATGACTTGTCTCACTTTCCATTTGTATTATTTTTTGGGCATGTTTATGTGTTTTCGAATATTTGCTCGTGCTATGTATCAAACATTTTGTTCTTAACTTGCTTCATTTTTTCTTCTCTTGCTATAATTTTTTAATCTCTTAAAAATATTAAATTGCTAAATATATGAATATAAACGAGAGTATATGTATTAAAATTTGATTTATATATTTAAAATAATAAAAAATTCAAAACTGACTAATGATCAACTAAATCCGATTAATCTCTTGACTGCCGATTAATCCTTAGTCAGTGACCCTACTGACCGATATATCCGGATTGTAATTGTCAGCATTCTTGATAGTTGTCTTACAACTAATGGTTTGACAAATATTTCACGACCATATTTGTAAGCAAGAAGCTCCTTCTTGATGATGGCATCTTGTATATCCAAATATGGATAAAATCTTTCCATGTAATCTATAAAACTTCTCTTCACCACAATATTTGTATCACCACCACATTCCGTGTAGAAGAAGTATGTGTTGAAAAAATAAGCCGCTAGATGCAATGGAGTGTCAAGCCTTCCTTTGATTTTGGAAATAACAATGTCCACTAAAAAACTTATAAGGTGACTTTACACAATTGAAAAATACCATTATCTCTTGCTTGGCTTCTTCAAGCCCTCCGTAGACTATGGATGGGTGCTGATCTGCATCAATGTAAAAATTAGATAGAAAGTGCAGCGTGGTTCTAGAAAGTAGGGCTGAAGACTGTGGAACTCGATGCTTCTCTCTTTTTGGAATTTGACATGGGTTGAAATATTGGCGAATGAATTTAGTTGAAATTCAGCGATATTTTGCCGAAATGTCATTTTTGTTGACTATGTGAAATGTCACCGACTTGATGAAATATGCACCATATCTTTTTAGGAATCGATGCTCCCTTTGTTAATTTCTGAACGACACATGCAAAATTGCAGCGACATGTCGCTGGAATTTCATTCCAAGGCTTCATTGAAATGCCACCGAAATTAGCATTTTGGGCTATAAGTTTTGACCATTTGCAGTTCCTCTACTCATTTGAGGATAACATCAACCTCAACTTATCCTTTTCTCTGGAATGTTTTCAAGCGTGAGGAAAATAGTTGCAAACCTTGTTTGTCCTAGTCTAGCAATGCTCTTCTTGTTAGTGAACTTACGCATTAAGCTCAGAGTTTTAGTATGATCGTAAATGGAAAATATGAGTGTCTTCACCTTTCTAATGGTACTCTTCACTTTTGACTCTTTGCTTATCTCCTCCGAAGCAAGATTAATAGAGTGCATGTCACACAAAGTCTACCATATCCGTGGATTTTGTGAGCAACTTTCTTCCTGCTACTACATTTGTCGAAGCATTATCCGCTACAATTCGAACAACATTTTACACATCAACTTCATTCAGGCACTTGTCTACCAACTGAAAGATGTACTTTGCATTGTGTGTCTTATGGAGCATCTATGAACTTCAAAAGTGAAGCATCCAAGGAGCAATTGGCACAAAAGTTCACGACACTTCTTCCTTGCATGTCCGTCCACACATCGGTTAGTATAGAGCATCCCATCGACTTCCACATATCTCGATGGCATTGCAAGTCATCGGATATTTGAGGCATACCACTTTACTATAGAACATTGCCGGTCGGCAAATACACATCATCATCCTAGGTGGGACTCCACTTTCCCCTCAGCAATTGATCTCTGTGCTTCTCTTCTTTGTTCTTATACCTTTCTACTTTCTTAATAGGAGTTGACTTCCTCTATTTTCCTGTAAAAGAATCTACCAATCCTTGATTTTTGTTATCAAGCGAATAATAGGAATAAACAAATCCTCTAGCCTTCAGAATAATAGCGATGAGATAGTTCGAGGGAATATTTTGTAAAAGCCAGACCCCCTACTATAACTTCTTAAAACATGGATCGCTTATCTCATACCTTGTGGGTGTCTTGAGGTCAAGACCATACACCCCAGTTGCCTCCACCATTTGTATGAATGGTTTCATGGTTAATGCATTGAAAGTAATTGCCGATGTTTATGCCCACTTGCATATATAGGTGACATCCCTTTCTAAATGATCCTTGGATAATGCATCTCTTATAGTCATCTGATATGATGATCCTTGTACTGTGATGTTACGCTTCAATGAATCGGATAACATGTTCTTTTTTGTTGATGCGACATCTCCAGTGATGTCAATCTCATCTCTCATCTCAACTTCATCGTCTTTGTGGCTCTTCTTTCTGGCAGCGTCATCATCTTCTTCTTTGTCTTACCTTGAGACATGCAACCACGTTGCCTTTTTGATATACAAGATGTTATTTGAACCTATACACCATTCCTTTCACCACCTTCTTGCACAACCTGCAAGTAACAGTGTTCGGATCAGAACGGTTCGTAAGGTATCCGAATTGCCATGCATGATCACTTGATTCTAGCGGTACATAAAATGACGAGGCGCTGCCGAAGCGGCATTCATGAGAGGTGTAGCCATCTACATTGTCACAAACTCACAATATAATCTACACAACATAGCTTAAGCTAAGTGTGCAACACATATGTCATAGGCTACACAACATATCATGAATGTAAGCTACACAATGCATAAACATGATACACAAATGAACATTAACAATACCAAATATGAGACACAAAATACCCTAACCTAGCTACTAACCAACATTGAATACTACGCTACACATACAACATAACAATCAATATATAAGTTACTAATTTACTAACAATGAATCAATTCTCATCTCAATATACAACGCGAAGAAGCCACAAATTACATGATAAAAATACTACGGTGTCGAGGAATTTGGAAATATAAATTAATTAGGAAAATACCAAAAAACTATAGCATAGCGTTAGCAAATGTATCATGGCATAAGGAAATACAAAAAAAGCATAGCATAGGAATTAGGAAATACAAAAAGGGAGGGGCTGAGGAGAGGAGAGAGGGCTTGTGGTGCTTGGAGAGGACCAACGATGCGACGGAGGGCATGCGATGATCGACGAAGGTGCTCGAGGTATGGGATTGTCGCTGCGAAGGGTTTTGGCTTCTTTGGGATGGGGTATAAGTGAGGAGAGGGCTTACTGTCTGATAATATTATTCCCCATGTTGGAGAATGTAATAGGTGAGTAATTGGATCTCATCAAAATCCAATTACCCCACTCATGTTTAGTCCCACATGCATAAGCGATGGGACTCCGGACTGTCTGTGAGGCTATATAAGGAGTCCCCCGCCCCCTGTACTCATTGAGTATTCTAATAGAATATCTGCCCCTTTGAGGGCTTCTCCCGTTGTCTCATCCCGCTACTTAGGGAGTAGGGTTCCACGTAAATCCATGTGTCTATGTTTCATCTTTCTTTATATTTTTTCGCTCTGTTTATCATATCGCTTCTCAGATTTTAACATGGTATCAGAGCGGGTTCGATTCTCGAAGTTTTCATGTTCTTTATTTTTTTCGAGATTCGATAATATATATTGAAGATGTGTTTGTGAAGACTATTGTTCTGTTCAAGTACATATTCTCTACGAGAGTTTTTTTTCTATTTTTTAGAGCTCTCTAGAACTCTAGATCTGTCCCCATGCTAGGCGCCATCAACTCCAGGCCATATGTTCCAGGCGGCTGCAGATCTCTCCCTCACACATCAGGCGCGCATCACACGAAACCCAGGCGCTCGCGCAGGCCTAAACGACTGCTCCATGGTGATTGGCGGCTCCTCCATCGTAGAGGCCTCCAGGCGGCAAGAACCAGGTCGAATAACGGGCCGCGTAACAGGCAGCATCAACCTCCAGCAGAAAGAGGTCGAAAACCCCTGCCTTATCCAATCTCCAGTCCCTGGCGGCATGCTGTAGATCCCCACAGGCATCGTGGCGCCAACCCCGTGCGAGCCAACATCCATACGATGAGCCCTCCTCGGCGCATCTACTTCGAGCCACTCTGCGACGGCCCTCCAGATCTGCATCTTCCATCAATGGCAGCATCCTCCTTCTCTCAGATCAGCAACTCCAGGCGATGCCCTCACACCGGCGGCGATGACGCATCCTCCTCCCATCGAGCATCCCCCGCGGTTGCCTCCAGGCGATGCCCTCGCACCTTCAACAGGCGAACGGCAGCGGCACTCCAGCCGTGGCGTCCCTCTCTCGTGCCACCCCAGCCCAGTCTGCAAGTCTTCTCCTCGCGAGCACCTCCTCCCTCGCCCCGCATCGTCATCCCCTTCGCTCCTCCGATGCCGCACTCTAGATGGCAGCACGCAAAGATCTCCAGTCCTATCCCCAGGCCAAGGCGGCGACGATCAAAAGGTCCCTTAGCGGGGGCGGCGTTCCTTAGTCAACGGGTTCCACAAAAGGGAACCCTACTGCCCTCGAGCCCTAATGGGCTTCTTTTATATATATATATATATATATAATCTGGTTCCCAACATGGGAACCCTAGGCCTGCTGGATATATATAAAAAAAGGGAGGGGGGAGATGCAAGCCCTGTTGGGTGTGAATTAAAAAAAATAAAGCCCAAGTGGGCTTCAGTTCTTATTTTGCCCAAGTAGGCAAGTGGGCTATTGCGGCCCACCGAGTGGTGTTTAAAAAAAGCAAAAAAATGCGTTAAACAAATGAATGATTTGCAAAAGCCGTATTTTTTTTGTTGAACGACTTAAGAGAGAGAGAGAAGAGCTGTAAAAAAATGATGCTTTAAAAAAATGCATGTTTTTTGGTTTCTCCCAACTTGATCCATGATCTTTATCCTATCAAGTATGGGAGAAAGGGGGGGGGGGGTCAGAGCTATATTCTTCAGGGCTTCTACACGTCCAAGACTGACAGACCTATAATCTAGATTTCTACAGATCATCCGTCTTCACCGAGCACCAACTTCTTCGTCGAGGCGTATACTTCTTCTTTTACGACCCGATCAGTTTACCACGCTGGACTTCTTCTGCAGCGATTCTTCTCCAGACATGACAGAGATACGTTCCGGTAACCTGATATCGCAGCGGCTCTACAGGCATGACAGAGATATGTTTCGATGACCTGAAAGCCGCAGACCCGTACTCGTACGAGGTCTTCTACCAGTAACAGACTTGTGTTCTTCTTGTGATGTATCGTGTGAAGATGTATTGTATACTTTTTTTTTGTTGCAAGCTGCAACTTTCTCAGCTTCAGCTTGAGGGGGAGTGTTGGAGAATGTAATAGATAGGTAATTGGATCTCACCAAGATCCAATCACTCTACTCATGTTTAGTCGCACATGGATGAGCAGTGGGACACTGGACTGTTTGTGAGGCTATATAAGGAGCCCCACACCCCCTGTACTCATTGAGAATTTTAATAGAATATACTGCCCCTTTCAGGGATTTTCCCGTGGTTTCATCCCACTCCTTAGGGAGTAGGATTCCACGTAAATTCATGTGTCTATGTTTCATCTTTCTTTATATTTTTGCACTCTGTTTATCAAATTGCTTCCACTTCTTAGATTTTAACACCCCACTTCTCAGTAAATGGGTAATCAATAAACCCATTTTTCGGGTATCTGGATTTGTGACCGAAATAAAATCCTAATATCAAAATCGGCCGACTAGTCGGGTTATTCGACTATAGGACGATTATGTCTAGTCGAGTTGGTAGCCCAACTGAGTCGACTAATCAGACTAACTAGTCAACGTAGTCGACCGATTTTTACAAACTCTCATGTTCACGTCATGACAATGGCATACATCATTTAAAGGCAACCTATTGTAAATGAAAATTGTTAGAGTATTTGTTATATGCGTCACTTATCTGGGAGATGAGTAAATGGATCCCTTAGTCCCACATCTACCGTTTGTGGGATGTGGAGACTCAATGGGGGCTATATAAGAAGCCCCTCACCCCTGTATACAGTGAGAAAAGCAATAGACTATCAACCCTTTATGGTGTTCTCTTGTGATTTCATCCCACTCCTTAGGGAGTAGAGTTCCACGTTAAATCCTGGTGTTCATAATGTTTATTTCTTTTTCTCTGATATTCTCTTCCGCATCATATTCTCTAACATGGTATTAGAGCCATGCTTATTTTCTGACATGGTATCAGAGCAGGTTCGATTCTCGAGGATGTTTATGTTCTTTATTTTTGTTTAAGATTCGTTCTTGGTTGATTTTTGAAGATTTATTCTTGAATTTTTGATCAGTCAAGTTCATTGTTCATTCGATATTCGTTCACTTTGTTCTTGAAGATTATTCTGAAGTTCGATTCATGTTGACATGTTGGTTGAAGATCTGTTCACATTCCATATTTTCTAGGGTTTATTTTGAAACCCTAAGTCTGTACGATTCCTTGTTCTAAAGATCAGGGCAACCGCCATCGACACCAATATTCTGCCGATCTCCAGATTCGATTCTAGGGTTCTTTATGCTAAAATCGTATTTTCCATGCACCATCGAGCGTGCATCTCTTCCAGGCAGATCCATCGGCGCATGCGGCATGCGAAGAACTCCAAGCAGCGCAACATCATCTTGCACACCATGACACACTCCAAGCAATGCCTTCTCCCTGATCTACAACAGGTTTAGGGTCAGCAGCACAACAGATTTGGCGCACCTTCTCTCCGTGTGCGAAGCATCAGGCTGACAGATTTATCAATCGGATCTCGGCGACTCGCCCCAGTTCCCAGGTTCGCCGCCCACCTCCACGCACAACCTGCTCCCGCTCCAGGAAGAGCTCGATCTTCAGGCGGCGTGCCTCTTCCAGGCGATGGAGCTCCTTGCGACTCTACCCTATTGGCAGCACCTCCACAGAAAGCAGGCGGCGCTAGCCGCCATCCTCTTCCAGCATCCGGGCGACACTTGATCCTCTCGCCATAGCGAGCCCGACTCCCACGTGGTGACAACCGAGGAAGAAGCCTGTCTCCAGAGAGCCCTATCTTCGGTCCCCTCTAGGTGGAGGAGCGTAGCTGCCCCGCGCAACAGAACTCCAGGCACCGATGCTCAAATCTCCAACACAGGCGGCGCGAAAACGAAGAAACCCATCGGGTGGGGGACTTCACGCCTCGTTGAGAAAAGGATTCCCTGTGGGAACCCTAAATAACAGAAAAAGAGGAGGCCCAAAATAGGCCGTCATTTAAAAAAATTCCTTTTTTTCTGCTGTAAGCTCAATGTTGGGCCGTATGAAAAAAAGAGGAAAATTTTTGAAGGCCCGAGAAAAAAATATTTGGGGGGCCCATTTGCATAAAAAATTAAAAAGAGGTGCACACAAAAAAACTGTATATGAGAAAAAAGGGACCGGCTTTAAAAAATGGAAATAGCAAAAAAAAGAACCCGAAAAAAATGAGATCGGCATTTATGAGGTTTTGTTTTCCCCATTTTCTTGTCTTCTCCCAATATGGTCGACGCCATAGCTTTTCCGACCAGTCTGGGAGAAAGGGGGAGTATTATATAGAGTTATAGGTCAGATTCAGATTCTCCAGACCGACCAGATTTTCAGACTGTACATTTCTTCAGATATTCAGACTCGATGTCAGATTGGTTCCGAGTCTTCAGCTTCAGACATGTACATGTAAGCGGTCTTTTTTAATTGTGCACATGTTTGCCATCATTGTTTGTGGTCCCCATCTTTTGTGTTTCGTCCAGGATTTTCATGTGATCCATATGGATTCCAGAGTAGAGATCCTAGTCCCTATGAGCTAGGAATTTCATGTGGTTTCATAGGGACTCCTGAGTAGAGATCCCATTCTTTGAGCCAGATGGGAGAGACCCAGTTCTCCGACGAGACTTTCAGACTCCATTCTCCAATGTTTGTGAACTCCAATACGAGATCCTTCCGAGGTTCCTATGAGAGAGAATCACTTTGAGGTCCCTGTGAGAGAGACCCATCTTCAGAGATCTACTTATGAATAGTTAGCGACGTTCTTTATTCGGCCTATTCAGAGATGGAGCAATTGTCCACATGTGACGGGCCAGAGTTCTCCATTTAAAGACTCATTTGCAGTTGCAATGCCTCTGACAAGCGCAGTACAGAGCACATGCTCTCCGACGAGGAGATTCAGTTTGACTCACACTCCAGCTCGTTCGTTCCTCATCTGCACGACATGAGAAGCAACGTCCTCGATAACAGTCGACAGTTGTGCGCGTTGAGTTGATATTGTATATAGTGCCATGTAGCATGAGTTGAGATTTCTTTTTTTTGTCCAAGCTGAGCATTGCATGCTCCATCTTGAGGTGGAGTGTTGGAGTATTTGTTATATGCATCATTTATGTGGTAGATGGGTAAATGGGTCCCTGTAGGATCCATTTACACATCCCGTGGTTTAGTCCCACATCTACCGTCTATGGGATGTGGAGACTCAGTGACGGCTATATAAGAAGCCCCCACCCCCTGTATCCAGCGAGAAAAGCAATAGACTATCAGCCTTTGTGGCGTTCTCCTATGGTTTCATCCCGCTCCTTAAGGAGTATGGTTTCACGTTAAATCTTGGTGTTCATACATGTTTATTTTCTAACAAAAATCACATGAATCATTGAGAGAACCACCTTTAACAACACCTTGTTCATTACGAGAAAGACAAGCATCTGTCCAACTAGACTATTTGCATTCTAACTTCTCCACCAAAGGCAATCACTCATCCTGTTTAAGCTTCCGCACGACAACGGGAGCCTGGAATAAGATAAAAGGCAAGCTTCAATGAGAGCTAGTAAGGAGTCATCCACAGTTGTCCAATTCTAGATCAGAGAGGTCAAAAGGAATGGAAATTGATTTTGCGTGGTTGGCATAGATGCTAGACATCTCAACAAAAAATTCCAAAACCACAGAGATTTCTCTTGCCTCTGTTACAACACCCTTAATGAAAGATAGTATCATCTGCATATTGAAGCATTAAAACTGACATATCAACATATATGTTGTAGTACGTGTTAGAGATAGGTAATTGGATCCATTTAGAGTTCAGTTACTACATCTACATGTTTCATCCCACATCATCTTTGACTGGGACTCAGTCATTCTGGTGGGTCTATATAAAAAGCCCCATACCCGTTATAACTGTGGAGAGAAAAGAATGAATAATAATATGTGAGCCATAGGGTTCTGTTATATAGGAGTGTAACCTGTTGGGCAAATTACATAAAGAAAACAGGAGAAATAAATAATATGTAAAAGACATGAGAGATAACTAGTATCTCAATACTCCCCTCAAGCTGGAGCATAGATATCTGTCATGCTCAACTTGGAGCAGCATATCTGGTAAGGTCCTCTAGCTAGGGTCTTGGTAAGTACATTTGTTGTATGGTCTCCAGAGCTGACATGAATAGTGGAGATGAGACCCTTCTGTATCATGTCACGAGTGTAGTGACAATCCACCTTGATGTGCTTGGTCCTCTCATGGAACGCTAGGTTGTTGGCAATTAAGAGAGCAACCTGGTTGTCACATTGGAGGTGCATGGGAAGAGGCACCTCAATGGTCAGGTCAGTAAGAACATATTTGACCCACATCACCTCTGTACTAGCTTACGCCATGGTCTTCTATTCTGATTCTGCACTAGATCTGGCAACCACAATATGCTTCTTGCTCTTTCATGACACCAAGGAATTTCCTATGAACACTACAAAGCCAGAAGTAGACTTCCTGTCCTTGGGACATCTTGCATAATTTGCATCTGCACAAGCTATAACTGCAAGGGATGTTCCTATACTAAATAGATCGGTGCCATATGAGACCTTCAGATGCCTCAGAACACGGTTTTCAATCTCAATTTCGATTTCATTTCGAGATGGCGAAAAAACGAAATAAGTTCAAAATTTCGTTTGAATTTCGATGAAAATTTGCCAATTTCAATCAAAATCGACCTAGATTTGTGAAGGAAAGGTCCATATCAAGATTTAGATTTCGTTTTCGGTGGAGTGTCGAAATCGAAATTTCAACAAAATTTCACGAAATTTGAAACATTGCCTTAGAATCATATGACTGCATCCATATATGCCTGTCTTGGCTGCTCAATAAATTGACTCACTTACTCACTGCAAAGGTTATATCTGGCCTAGGTATAGTCACATAAAGAGGCTTCCCAACATGCTACATGTACCTCCTCTTATCGACCTCATCGGTGTCATCAGCACAGAGCTTTATGCTCAGGTCCATAGGAGAAGTGGCATGCTTGCAATATGTCATGCCTATCTCAGAGAGAAGATCTGTAACGTACTTTCTCTAGGTCATCACAGGATCTCACTGGTTCTTGGCGAACTCCGATACAAGGAAGTAACATAGGCTACCAAGGTCCCTGGTCACAAACTACCGACTTAGGAAATCCTTAGTAGCCTGGATACCCTGCTCGTCATCCCCTGTAACAATGATATCATCAACATAAACAAGTATGACAACTGTACCTCTCTGAGTCCTCTGAACAAACAATGAATGATCAGCAGTCGATCTCACAAACCGCTATTGCTATATCAAATCCGAGAGCTTCCGGAACCATGCTTTTGGACTTTGCTTAAGGTCACAGATGGCCTTGTGAAGCTTACAAATCTTCGGACACTCCTCATCAACGAACCCAGATGACTGCTGCATGTAAATCTCCTCTTGTAGGTCACCATAGAGAAATGCATTCTTCACATCAAGCTGATAGAGAGGCCAATCTCGTGTCACTACAACTGATAGAAGTATACATAAAGTAGAATGCCTGGCCACTGGAGAGAATTTATCTTGATAGTCCACCCCTTATGTCTGGGTGAACCTACATGCCACAAGTCTTGCCTTGTAGCGATCCACACGGCTTCACAGGAAGACCCTCTGTGGCAGTAGGTTCACCCAGACTAACGGAGTGCATCAATTAGATCTGAACAATGCTCCAGTGGCCACACGATTGCAACGCGACCATCTCCTCTTCCAGTAGTAAGGACACCATTGACTGTTCTGAAAGGCCTCTTGATCCGTGGTATCTCCACGGTTGATAGTGCCACAGTAAATCTCCTGAAATCCTCCGAAAGTCTGCCCAAAGAAACTTGAGCTGCAAGAGGATATGAAGCACATGTGCATCTCTGCTTTCGCAGAGCAATAGGCACATCGAGATCATCTACCTTGAATCCATAAGTTTCCCTCTTGAGAGGGTACCTGCTCATCCTGTAAGGAATCCTGCTGCACAGACAATTCAGTAGTGCCATCAGTAGAAACAATATACTCATTGCATAGCTGAGGGCATGCTAGATGATTGGGAAGACCTTTGAGCAGGGGGAACAGAGGGAGATCTGCGAGTAAACTCATATGGAAAAAAATGAGTCAAGGTGGGTGGCGGTTACGGGTAGCCAAAGGAGCAGGTGTAGGTACTGGAGGTGGTGGGGGAGGCGCCATGGTGGTGATGGTGAATGAGGTGATGGAGCAGGTGCGGGAGGTGGTAGAGATGTAGGAGGTGGAGGCATGTAGACCTCCTTATCAGAGTCAGATGAGGCTAGTCTGTCACATGTAGGAGAGAAATATATAATAGACTTAAAGAATGTAACATCAACATTGATAAAGCATTTTTGTCGAAGCGGATCAAAGCAGTGATAAGGTCATGCTTTTTCCCATACATTGAGGGAACACGTCAATGGTGTGATGTGGAAGTGGAGAATGCTGAGCATATGTTCCTTAGATGTAGTATTTTGAGGAATGTTTGTGCAACTATTCACTTTGACTCGATGGCTATGGTGGACTCGGGTGCTTTCTGGGAAGTGACAAGATAGGACACATGGTTGGGCCCATCGACTTCTGGGCAGTGTCTATTCTCTGGTCCCTGTGGTTGGGCGGCGAGCGGTATCACATTCTCGAAGAGAGAATGTATGTGGAGAATGTACTTGAGCTTGCCAAGAGCATTCAAGCTTCTTGGTCTTTGTAATCTTATGTAGGTGGACTCGGGTGCTTTTTTGGAATTGACAAGATAGAACACATGCCTAGGCCCGTCAACTTCTGGGACTATGGTCACGAGGGGGCGCAATGAAGGTGGTCTGGGCGTCCGGGATGTGGAATGTATGAATAGGGCTCTCATCGCCAAATGGGTGATTCGCATCTGGGGGCTGTCTTCGCCTCTGGCGGCTAGACTGATAAGGAGGATATATGGAGTTGCAGGTGAACTTCTGGCTAAGAGAGTGTGGTATGAGTCCCCGCTTTGGGCCGGGATCAGGGAGGTCTTGCCTCTGTTGACGCCTAGACTTAGACCGAAATTGGGATATAGTTGCCTTTTTAGATTCTGGCGTGATGAATGGACTGGAGAGGGCACGTTGGAGGGCAGATATCCACGCCTTTTCCCTTTGGCGGTTTTGAAGGAGGCCACTCTCTCAAAGATTGTGGATGCGGGAGCATGGTCGCCACAATTTACGACGGATCTCTCTGACCAGCGTTCAGAGGAATACCTTAGCATGTTGGCTGAGCTCCCTACTCCTGGGGACCTCTTGCAAGGCAGAGATCACTTTCAATGGGCAGGTAGCAAATTCTCTGTGAAGAAGGTTTATGAAGAGCTGAGGACGCGGGTTGAGGTCCAGGACAGGGAGCTGTGTCGAGACATGAAAATAGTGTGGACGACGAAGATCCCAAATAGAGTAAAGATTTTCCTTTGGTGCTTGAGACGGGGCCGTCTTTGCGATAAAGCTCGGATGGGGCTGTTGCTTGGACTGGCAGACACGCAGTGTGATAGATGCGGAGAAGCGGTGGAAGACTCAGACCATTTATTTTTAAATGCTCAGATCAATGGGTTTGGAGGGAGGTGAGATTAGCTTGGGTGGAAAGTGAGGGGTCCTCGGATTTCTGGACGTCCATCCGGTCAATCGGCGAAAACTCTACAGATGATTGCTCGAAGGCTTTTGCGGTCCTATGGGCCATTTGGTCGGGGCAAAACGATTTGATCTTCAACAACCAGAGGTTTTACTTTGAGAACGTTGTGGCTCATTGTAATGCGCTTTATAATTCCTGGGTTTTGCGTGTGTCCGGTATTGTACTATAATTTATTTTTAATGGAACTCTCTTGGCGGTGACCCCCCAAAAGGGGTTCACCCGTTTTTCATTCCAAAAAAAAACTTCTGGACTGTGGCTATTCTCTGGTCCTTGTGGCTAATGCGGAAAGGTGTCATATTCCGGGAGAGAGAATGTATGCAAAGAATATACTTGAGCTTGCCAAGAGCCTTCGGGCTTCTTGGTCTTCGTAACCTTATGTTTTGATCTTGTAAATATATAGAAATTTTTGGGTGGCGTCTCCTCATGTCGCACCCTTTTTCCTATAAAAATCACTACTTGGGTAGCAAGCGGTTGAGAAATGAAAAATAACTCAACTATGAGTGTGGATAACTTGGAAATGAAAAATAACTCAACTATGAGTGTGGATAACTTGGAAGGGTGTATGATAAACAACATTATCTAATTTTCAGCAATACTTTCATTGTCTCTCCAACTTTCCTGTCTTTAAAGATCATTCTGTTGTACTTTTTTCTTGTACTATTTTTTGAAAGGAGTTTCTTGTACTATTATGTAATTAATTAGAACCCTCTTGACCATTTATTCGGATTTTTACCAGGAGATCAAGAATGTGCCTTTGCCCATTGTATTTGTGGGGTTTTCTGGGGGTCCTAAGGGTTGCATGTATAGAATGTTCCAGGTATGACTATAAATACTGAGAGTTTTCATAGTCATGATTGGATTATCAGTCGTTAGTGCTAGCTTCAAAATTTCTGATTATATATGAAACTAAAGTGTGAGTTTTCTCAGATAATAAATGGAAAATGTGAAGGACCGCTAGATCAAGTAAGTCTTTTTGACTATCACTATTATGTCAAATTTTTCGTTGGTAAGTAGTTTATACTAGTCTATAGTACAACTGCTACATAAAAAAATGGCAAAGCCTTCTCCCACTATAAGTAGGGTTAGCTACATGGATTCTTGCTCAAATCCATGTTAAAAGATTCGACATTTTTTACATTGTTTGTCGACTACCTAATGCAACCCCCACAAGGGTGGGATTTGAACACGGTCTTTAAGGTGGTGGGCACACTACGTTACCTCCAGACCATTTAAGTACAACTGCTACATGAATAAAAATAATAATGATAATCAACTTATTTCATCTAATTACATTGTAGAACAAAACGATGACAACTGGAACCCGCAGTTGATTTGGTGGACTTCCACTCAAAGTACCTGGATTTGTATCTTACCTGACTCAAAATTGGCAACAACTTGTTGTTTCGACTGTATAGTTTTTTTCCTTTGGAGTTTAACCGTTCAGGTGAAATATCCTAATGTCTCTTGGGCAGGAGTTGGAACTTTTTTTGGGGGGGTTTTTATGACTTCATGGAATGATTATTTTGGCAAGTATTATATTGAGTCTATCTTGTTAAGCTGTAGGAAACTGATCTTATTTGGGTTGAAGTATGGAAAAGAAGGGGTACAAGAAGTTTCCAGGGAATTTGTCTTGTGGCTTTGAAGAACACGTATCCAATGTGAACAACATAAATTATTGTATGTTCACCTGGTTGAACATCTTAGGTGAACATACAATAATGAAGCGGTCGTTGCGGTGACTCTCTTCAGGAGATCACCCTCTTTTACCAAAAAATTTATTGTATGTCTCCTAAGATTGCTTTCTATTGTGGTATTAAGCTGTGCTGGTCTAGTTAAGTTTAACCTCCATATCATCCATGATATTGATATGTAAATCATTTGGACCAAAATAGGTTCATATGTAAGAAGGCCCTTCGAGATAGTAGTTCTACTTTACATCCAGAAACTGCATGTGATTAGGATATGATTGGGCCTTTCTATGTGAGGTCATTGGGCTGTCTATCACAAATCTTAACAAAAGAATTGCAGAGCATGTAGTGTGGGAGCACAACAATTAGAAGGTTTGGATCTTGGAGGAGAAATAATAAACTCTATTTGGGTAAAAGGAGGAATTCCAATTCATTTGGAATAAAGACTAATTCTCAAACATGAACTCTGATGTTGCTCCTCATATTCGGGCAGTATTTTCAACCTGATTTCTCTAATTTAGATAGGATTACTTGCCAAGCAATGCCAAAACCTGGAAAAGATTTGCGATTTTTAAGACATGTTCCTTTGCTGTTACAAAATATAAGAAACAAATCAACTAATCTAATCAAAACATAAATAGAACAAAATCGAACCCTATTCATTCATAACTACATTAGTTTCTGCTTCAAGTTTTTACTCTTGGTAAGTCGGTATCAAAACATAAATAGAACAATATCGAACCCTATTCATTCATAACCACATTTAGTTTCTGCTTCAAGTTTTTACTCTTGGTAAGTCGGTATTTTATGATTATTTCTTGTGATTGATATTACTGGATGTGATACTGTGTTAGGGGTGCTACATGTAGGATGTGTCATTACTCATGTTAAGGTTAAACCATAGTTAGGTCCATATGGGTCTTAGAAACCTCAGGAGTTGACAAGAAAAGTTGGCTACTAAGAGGTTGATATACGCGGACTATTCAATTACATGATCTTTTGGGATTTAATCAAGATTTTAGTGCAAAAACTCCCATTCATCTTTTTATTTTTATTTTTTTTATCCAAATGGAGTCAAAAAACTTGGTTAAGACTGTTATGATGGAGTTTATATTTGTTCAAGTTGAAATCGGGATGAGAATTTCTTAACTAGAAGAGAACCCTAGGAATCTTTATATATGTGGAGACCTATGGTTAATGTTATATACTCAACACTCCTTTTCAAGCTAGAGCATATGTATCAATCATGCTTAGATTGTTGCAACGTTTCTCGAACTATGTGTGAGCAAGTGGATGGGTCAACATATCCCTTGGTTGATCTGTAGATGGTACGTTGGAAATACGAAACATGCCTCTTTTTATCTGACTCTACTGTATCGTTGGGCCTGATATGAAGATCTGTGAGTATGGGCCAAATCTGTACTAGTTTTGCTGCTGCATGGGTCATAGTTATGTACACTCTTAGTACTTGAGCGGGAAATCACAGCTTGTTTCTTGCTTCTCTAAGAAACCATGTTTCCTGCCAAGCAACTGAAGAATCCGATAGATCATGCATCCTCTGAAATCTTCATCTGAATAGGATATGAGGTCAGAGATGTTACCTTTGATGAACATAATGCCTTTGCTTGGAGAGGAATTGATGAATCTTAGGACCATCATGCATGCGTCGAAGTGAGATGAAGTAGGATAGTTTATGAACTGACTCAGTTTCTCGATGGCATGAGATATATCCAGTCGAAAAATGGTTAGATACAATAACTTTTCCACTAGCAGCATATATTGACTAATATCTTTGACAACTCTTGGTTCATAGATGCATCCCTTAGGATCCATGAGTATCTATGCTGGCTTGGACCGTAGCATCACTATTTCTTCAAGCAGATCGATGGTATACTTCCTTTACGACATAACTAGTCCTCTCTTGGATCTAGCTAATGTAACCACAAATCGTTTCTGCTAGTTGCTTCTTCATTTCTATAAATATGATACTCAGTACAATATCGGGTCTCCTTTCTGAGAACTATTGCAACATCAACTGTACCACTTGATTGCTTTCCTTACTTATTTGTTTATCTGTAGAAGCAAAAATGCCATCAGTTTGTATAACCTCAATTGAAGGACGTACCTGAGAAGCTAGTGCCTGCTCAGGAGTGGTGTGCCTCTGCTGAGAAGTAGTCTTGTAATGAACATACTGTAGAATAGGAACTTGTTTTTGCCGCTAAGGGCATTGTTGCTACCTGAGAAGCTATTGCTGCATCCTTTTTTTGCCGCTAAAGGCAAGCCCCCTGCTGCTGTCATAACCAACATAATTCATCACCAAAACCTCATTATTAGCCCCGGTGTAGGAGGCCATCGATATTTTGTTGTCCTCTTCGGTTCTCAATGGGGCAACTCCTTTCCCACTTTTGTATGCTGATGAGGATCATTTTCTTCTTTTATTGAGAATCTTGGTTGCAAGTCCTTTGTTTATAATTTTCAAGCTACAGATAAGTTGTCTCCTCGTGCAATCAAATGTGTGTTACTTGGCTACTCTCAGACCTAAAAGGGGTATAGGTTGTATGACACGTCTAGTCATCACTACTATATTTCCACTGATGTCACTTTCTTTGAACATACCAGCCCCTTTACTTAGTCTGTCAGTGACATACATTTGGAGCTTCTACCACCTCCTATTATCTTACAAAAGGAAATACACTGTTCATTCTAACTCTCTATTGTGTACTTGCATGGTGATGTGCCCTCTTCGAGTGTTACCACCATTGCAGCTTTGGATGATCCATATTTTCCTATAGCACCGGAGGACCAAAATGCAATGTACTATACATCCCTTGTCACATTTTACTTCCACTGATATTTTATTTAGTTGTGACAGGTACTTTACAGATGATTTTATGGCCTACTATTCCACATGATCATCATAAAGACCATGTTTGGAAAAAGGTCATGGATGCGCTTACTTCTAGGCAGAGTAGGCCATATCACAATATATCAGTGATATATCGTCGAGATATCGGTATCGGTGGAGATCCTGTACCGATATTCATATAGATATCCATTTACGAGATATCGAGCCATATCACTCGAAATTGATTGGTTTCAGTACAAAATTTCCTGGATATTGACCGATAACGATATTTCGCCGATATATATATATATATATATACCCTGTGTGCCCATTTGAGTTGAGATGAGCCCACTCATATTTACCAATATTTTCTATCATTTTGAGTTCAATGCTTATTTATTTACAGTTGTTACACCATTTTCTTATTATTACTAACTATTTTCATATAAAGAAAACCTTAGATTCATAGGAAATGATCATTAGTAAGAATAAAATTGACACTAGTAATACGCAAGGCCTTAAATGTCGGTTTCGGTCACCATTTCGGTATCGACCAAAACAGAATTTCGATGGAATTTCGACCGAAATTTCGGTCATTTCGGTCTTTTTTGTACTAGGACCCCCATATTTCGGTCATTTCGGTCATCTCGGTCGAATTTCGATTTCGACTGGATATCGATATTCGACAGAAATTCGACCGAATTTCGCTGGAATTTGAGGCCATTAATAATACAATCATTTTGTATGAATTTAAGGTTTTTTTTTTCTGAAAATAGTTACTGGTAGTAAGAATATGATATAACACTTGTAAACAAATACCTCTTAAGCTCAAAATGACAACAAATAATGGTAAAAAATGAGTGATCTCATCTCATCTCAAATGTGCATAGGGCTCATTGGATAATTTCCCAATATATATCAATGATATTACCCGTGTAAGCTTGATTTCACTACTTATTTTGCTACTCCTAGTATTAAAACACATCATGAATTATATATTTTTTTCGGGTCAGGGGCACTGCCCCCGCACCCCTGCAGGGGGAGAGCACAATGAGACCCATGTCAGGTAGGGTATGATGCTACAAGTTGGTGCATATGATGGTTCTTCAATTGGTGTACTTCGCCCTCTTTGGCAATAGAGTTGAAAACAAGCCTAATGCTGATCAAATTAGAATCACATGTCCAGATTACATCTCAACAGTCAGTAGTTAGCTCGACTGTCAACTGTCAGCATTAACGACCAGCGATTCGTGCGATATAATGTGTATTGATGTGCTAAATACACCTCATTCTTGCATTAGAATGTGTATTTTTATGTTTCATGAACAAAATATGTGTTCTTAGTGTGCTTACCTTAGCTAACTTGATTCCAATTCCAATGTTTATTAATCACCAATCAAAATTAACAACGATATATTTGATATGACCGATATGCGCGATATAAGGATCATAAATGATCTATATGTGTCATCTAAGTGTATATTTATAAGTTATTTAATGTTATAAGAACTTGGATTAAATCCGTTTCCAATATCTATAAGTCAACGATCAATATTAACAATGATATGTTCGATATGACCGATATGTGCGATATATGGGGTATAAAGGACCGATGTGTGATATAAGTGTATATTTATAGATTATTTATTTTTTAATATCTTGGATGATCTTAATTTCTAAAAAAATGACAAAAATGGTTTTTTGAGCCATTTCCGATATTTCCACCAATATCGTCGATATATCGACGATATATCATTTTCTGGGCGGACCGATACAATATCGATATCGATACTTCCTACACTGCTTCTAGGGGCACATAGGATCTTATGATGTGTCCTCCCGGTATGAAGCTAGTTGCATGCAAACGGGTCCTTACGACCAAACACTCTTTTGATGGCTCCATTGACAGATTTAATGCGAAACTCGTGGCAAAGGGCTTTCTCCAAACCTATGGCATGGCTACTTCGAGACATTCTCTTAGGTACCTAGAATGGGGTCAATCCACACTATTCTTTTTGTCGCTACCAATAGGAATTGGCCTGTTTTCTAGCTCGATGTAAAGATTGATTTTCTCTATGTTGACCTCGAGGAGGAGGTCTATATGATGATCCATTGGGTTACTTCGTTGAGGGGGAGCATGTATGCAGACTCCGTAAGTCTATTTACGACATAAAGCAGAGTCCAGAGTCCACATGCTTGGTTTGACATGCTTATGTTGGGAAAAATGAGCAAGTTGTTTATTCCATAAGCCCTAGGCTCTCTTATATAGGAGAGTAGCCTATGGGTAAATTACATAAGGCATACAACTGAAAATAAAAATAAAGAAGTGATACAAGGCTCTACTCTATATGCGTCAACACTCCCCCTCAAGATGGAGCATAGATATCAATCATGCTCAGCTTGGACGCACACTTCTGGAATGGGCCTCGAAGTAATGCCTTGGTAAATATATCAGCAGTTTGATTCTCTGAGGTGACATGAGATGTAGCAATGAACCCCTTCTGAATCATGTCGCGTATGTAGTGACAGTCAACCTCAATATGCTTGGTCCGCTCATGGAAGGCTGGGTTGTTTGCAATGAGCAAGGCTGCCTGATTATCACATTCCAACTTCATAGGAAGCGGTATATCAAGATATAGATCTGTAAGTAGAGCTTTCACCCACATCATTTCTGTGCTAGCCTGGGCCATAGCCCTGTATTCAGATTCAGCGCTGGATCTAGCTAGCACTGTCTGTTTCTTGCTCCTCCACGAGACTAGAGCATCTCCAACATAGACTGCAAATCCTGAGGTGAACTTCCTGTCCTTGGGGCATCCTGCATAGTCTGCATCAGCACACGCTATGATAGAGATCTCCTTTCCCTTCTTAAATAGCAAGCCTGCACCTGGAGATGATTTTAGATATCTCAGAATCATGTGTATTGCATCCATATGGACCTGACGTGGTTGCTCCATGAACTGGCTCACGTGACTTACTGCAAATGATATATCAGGTCTAGTGATCGTGACATACAGTAGTTTGCCTACCAGCTCTCTGTACCTTCTCCTGTCCACCTCCTCTGTGTCATCATCATAGAGTTTCATGCTGGGATCCATTGGTGTCATAGCAGGCCGACACCCAAGCATACCTGTTTCACTCAATAGATCTGTAACATATTTCCTCAGCGACATTACTAATCCATATGGATTTCTAGCAAACTCCAGCCCCAGAAAGTATCTAAGGACTCCCAACTCCTTGGTGACAAATTCGGTTCCCAGTTTTTCTTTCGCCTGCTTTATGCCCTGCTCATCATCTCCTGTAATCAAGATGTCATCAACATAAACCATGATTACAATGATACCTCTAGCAGTCTTCTGTACAAACAAGGAATGATCAGCATTGGAGCGTTTGTATCCTTGTTTCTCAAAGAGATCTGAGAGCTTCTGAAACCATGCTCTGGGGCTCTGCTTAAGGCCATAGATAGCCTTATGTAACCTGCATACCTTGGAACACTCCCCTTCAACAGCAAAACCAGGTGGCTGTTGCATATAAACTTCTTCCTGCAAATCCCCATATAGGAATGCATTCTTCACGTCCAGCTGATGGAGCGGCCAGTCTCTAGCAACTGCAACTGACAACAAGATACGTAGAGTGGAATGACGTGCCACAGGCGAGAATGTGTCAAGGTAATCCACCCCATATGTCTGTGTAAAGCCACGTGCAACAAGACGCGCCTTGTACCTATCAATAGAGCCATCTGCATTGTGTTTTACTGTAAACACCCACTTGCAGCTCACCGGGTTCACATCTGGAGGTATAGGAACCAAACTCCAAGTTCCTCTGGACTGAAGTGCCGCCATTTCTTCCTCCATTGCTAGCCGCCATCTACTATCCTGCAGAGCATCTTGATGATTTCGTGGAATATCTACAGCTGAGAGTGCCACAACAAATGACCTGAAATCTCCAGATAGCCTCTCAAAAGACACGGATGCTGATAATGGGTATGTAACACAGCTTCTCTTCGACTTGCGTAGAGCAATGGGAACATCTAAATCAGCTGTAGTCTCATCTGGCCCCTGCAACATATCCTGCTCAGAAATGTCGTTAGATCCATCAACAGTAATATTTTCATTACATACCATAGGCGAGCTAGTAGACGAGTCATGACCATGAGCAGGAGGAGGCCTGCGGGTATAATGGAACGGTAGCGGTGAAATAGGTGGTGGTGGTGGTGACGACATCTGAGGTGGTGGTGCTGGTGACGGCATCTGAGGTGGTGGTGTCATGTATATGGCATCAGTAGATAGAGGTGGTAGCTGCTTGTCTCCCGAGGCTGAAAAATACATAACAGATTCAAAAAAATGTAACATCTGCACTGATCATATACCGCCGACGCAGAGGATCAAAGCACTTGTACCCCTTTTGAGTTTTGGAGTACCCAACGAAAACACATTTGACAGCTCTAGGAGAGAGCTTGTCAATACCAGGCGACAACTGATGGACAAAAGCAACCGACCCAAACACATGAGGAGTAAAAGTGAACAGATCCTTACCAGGATGAATGAGGGAAACGGAATCTGTTCATTCAATACAGAAGAAGGCATACGATTGATTAGGTAACATGCAGTGAGAACTGCATCACCCCAGTAGGAGTATGGAACATGACTCTGTATAAGGAGAGATCTTGTAACATCAAGAAGGTGACGGTGTTTCCTTTCAGCAATTCCGTTCTGTTGAGATGTATGAGCACAAGATGTTTGGTGAACAATCCCTTTTGAGTAATAATTTGCAAGAACATTGGTGCACAATTCTAAAGCATTATCACTTCTCACAAACTTCACAGATGTGGAGAAAACATTTTGTATTTCATTCAGAAAATGGATAATGATATTTCCCGCTTCAGATTTATTTTTCATCAGAAATCATCCACAAATACTATATAAAATCTGTGTCCCTGATGATCAGGTACACGACTCGGACCCCAGACATCAATATGAAATAACTCGAACTTGGAGGTACTACTCCGACCTGGACGACTGGGAAAGGACGACCTGTGATGCTTTCCCAACTGACACGCCTCACAATGAATAGGTGTGTGAGGAAGACCATAAGGTAACACTTGACGCAACTTCTGAAGCGGTAAATGACCAAAACGCAGATGCCACAATAAAGTAGATACTTGTCCAGAAGGAGAGGATGAGGTTCCAGCAAATGGGGTCTGATTCTGGCGGTAGAGGCCTCCTTGCTCATAGCCACGACCAATCACGTTGCCCGTATGGATGTCCTGAAAAATCAAAGAAGATGGATCAAAAATTGCCCGACATTGTAGATCTTTCGTAATCTGACTAATTGACAACAAATTCATTGAAAAATCATGTGCATGTAGCACATTCTTGAGCTGCATAGATAACGTCAATCTAATCTCCCCCTGACCAGTGATGGGGGAATGTGTGGCAATGGCAATTACTACTGTCCGTCCTGGAGGGATCTGAGTGTATCCTGTAAGTAGACTCTGGTCGCCACATAGGTGATGTGTAGCGCCCGAGTCCATAATCCATGGTAATGTATCTGATCTACTACTGTGGAGTGCAAGTATACTACCTGAAGCACTGGTAGACGCAGAAGCAGAAGCAGCAGCATCAGAATGACTCTCTGTAGTCGGTGCTGGACCAGATGGTGGAATAATGCCCCTCAGACGGGCAACTAGATCGTCGAACCGTTGATTCAAAGTAGCAGCAGATGGAGGCTCTATCTGCTCAGCAGCTCGTGCGGATGCAGGAAATCCATGCTTCGAGTAGCATGTGTCTTCATTGTGTCCAACTCGGTGACAGTAAGTACTTGTTGGCCTAGTGCGGCCACCTCTTCCACAAGGTCCACGTCCACGGCTCTGGTGATGAAATCCGCGACCTCTGTTGGCTGCCATGGCTGAAGAATTCTGACTCGCAGCTGTGGAAGGAACTGTGATCCGACTCAATCTATGAAAAGCTTCCTCCATGGGAGGAATAGTAGAGTCAGCCAAAATCTGTGATCATGCCGCCTCATACTCTGGATCAAGTGCAGCCAGGAACACACCCACCATGGTCGCGTTCCTGTATGTCTTCTGTTGTTCTGGCGTGGCTGTAAGAGGCATGAAGCTATAGAGCTTCTCGAACATCCCTCTCAGTGATGTATAGAGAGAATGTAAAGGGCGACCATTCTGCTTTATTGTGAATATATCATGCTGAAGTTGCAGAATCTTCGTCTCGTTCTTCGCCTGAGAGTATGTAGCCGCCAGAATATCCCACATATCCTTGGTTGTGGGTTGGTGTAGGATGTCATTGGCAATTTCAATAGCCAATGTACCAGATAGCCAAACCTTGGCATATGCATCATCAGCCTCCCAAGAGGCATTGGTTCCAGTCTTCTCAGCAGGCTCTGGTTCGGTAAGAATGTGCTTCTTACCCGTTGACTTCATCATGCTTATGAACTGCATTGCCCACAGTTCATAGTTAGTACCGTCCATCTTTACAATAGGCGCTGGACCACGAAATGCGCCAATATATGGGATATCTGCCTTGCTTTCTGACATACTGGATACTGAAGACTGGAACGATTGGCAAAATATGTGATTTGTCTACAATGACATAGACGGGTTTAGTTGCACGTGTAGACCTCAAGCAACTAAACCCATGTAGACGACGGTGCTCGCTTTAGGGCTTTAGCACGTGCCCCCCCGTACAGTCGACCGAGGAGAAGTAGGCGCGCTGGTTCACTGTTGCGCGATGCGTCAGGCGAGCTGGTGCACTGTTGCGCTGGTGCACTGTTGCGTGACCGAGGAGAAGTAGGCGCAAAGGTTAGCACGCTGGAGTCGCGCTAAAAGGCGTCAGGCGATGTGCGCGATGGTGCACTGGTGCGCACTGGTGTGCGCTGGAGTGGCGCGCAACGCTACAACGCTACAGGAGCACAACGCAGCACGCTACCACGGGATGCGGCGCACTGCGATGCTTCAGAAGGCGCACCGCGACGAGAGGGAGCACCGCGATGCTTCAGGAGGCGCACCGCGACGAGAGGGAGCACCGCGATGCTTCAGGAGGCGCACCGCGATGCTTCAGGAGATGCACCGCGACGAGAGGGAGCACCGAAGTCGCGCGCGCAAGAGCGATGCGCGGGAGGCGGCGCCATGCGTGCAGCCCAAGAGAGGGCGGCACCGATCGAAGATGGAGAGAGAGAGAGAGAAAGCCGGCGGGTGGGGTAGGGTAGGTTAGGGTTTCGAGAACTCCGGTCTAGGACCGTCGCTCTGATACCATGTTGGGAAAAATGAGCAAGTTGTTTATTCCATAAGCCCTAGGCTCTCTTATATAGGAGAGTAGCTTATGGGTAAATTACATAAGGCATACAACTGAAAATAAAAATAAAGAAGTGATACAAGGCTCTACTCTATATGCGTCAACAGCTTAATTCTGACATTTGTTCCTTTTGCTTCCATAGGAGGACATCTAATTACTCTGTGTTCGTCATATGTAGGACTTGTGGCACCGTGATACTGGCTATTTATGTTGATGACATGGTGATTGCTGGTGATGACAAAGTAGGTGTTCTAGAGACCAAGGGCTTCCTCTAGAAGGTGTTTGTCACATAGGTACTTGGCCAACTCAGAATTTTCCTTGGCATTAAAGTAATATTTAGTACAGAGGGACTTCGCCTATCACAACGGAAGTGTTGTCTTGACATTCTTACAGATGATGGCTTACTTGGATGCAAACCATATGCCCATCTGACATCCCAGCAAAGTTGCGGAAACATGCATCTATTGATCTAGAGTTTGAGGATATTATGTGGCATAGAAGCGTGGTAGGAAAATTGCTATATCTTACCGTCATCAGGCCAGATATATCAAGTGTTGAGAGGTTTTATGTTACTCTTTTCTCTATTTATTTATTTATTTATCTGTCCTTACTATGCACTTTACTTATAAGGTCTCTCTCTTTTATATAAGAGAGCCCTTGGGCACTATGGAATACAATTTCTTTTCCTTCCCTTGACATGGTATCAGAGCTGCGGTCCTAGACCGGTGCCCTGTACCCTAGTTCCCACCTACCCACCATCCCTATGCACGCCGTCGATCCCCTTATCAGCTGTCACAAGCCTCTCGGGCTCATCGCATAAGCACCTTGCTGATCGTTCGGCATCTACGCCACCGCGTGCGTGCCTAGGCAGCCCCCCGCCCATTGCGTCACGACCCTTGGGGGCTCTGCCTCCCTCCGAATGGCCTCCGACCACCGCCCATATGTTACTGAGCAGTATCCTGGCCTCCGGCCTCCGACCACCACCTATGTGCTACCGAGCAGCATCTTGGCCTCTGGCCACCGCCCTCGCTGTCGCCTTATAGTCCCACCACCACTCCGACAGCCACTCGTCTGTCGTCCAATGGCTCCACCGTCACCCAACCATCGCCCAGTGCTCGTCCACCATCGTGCGTGCCCCTTGTTCGCCCTACTGCCTTTATTTCCCTCCAATATAGGGTTTCAAGAACCCTATTTGGTCTGATTTTGGTATGAAAAGGGAGAAATCAAATTTCTGCATCCTTCGTCGAACCCTAGTGCGGAAGAATCTTGCTTAGGGATGGTTTTGGTATGAGTCTACACCCACAACCATCCTCAATGTACGTGTAGGCGCTCTATTGTTTGTCTATAGTCCCAATTGTTTACCGGTATGACGATATGTCAGAAAACAGAGTCGATATCCCATCTACGGTGTCTTTAAAGGTCCATTTTCTATTGTTAGGATGAATGGCACAACTACGAGTTGTGGGCGATGCCGTTTATGAATCTTTTGCAGAGTCATGGAAAGAAGCATATTCTAATGTAGGAAGAACCGACAAACAAGGCTGGGACCAATGCCTCATGGGAGGCAGATGATGCTTATGCGAAGATGTGGCTATCTGGTACTATTTAAGTGGAAATAGCCAATGTAACGCCCTCGGATCCGGGCACCCGTTTACCCCGCATTCATAATAAAATATTCACTATCATCGCATTTAGTATGAAAATACCGGGAAAATTTTTCGTGTTTTTCAGTTTGCTATTTGCATATGACATTCAATCCACATTTACAACCACACAACCAATAAAGACAAGTGCCACCAACATTCTATTTCATTAATTTCCATATTTGTATAGAACATGTATAAAAGAGGCTGACAGTTATACATATATCCCAAAATATATACAGAATAGAGAGAAAAACATTTACATCATAACTGAAACAAACTACAACAAAAGAAACTATACCGTCTGGAATATACCCGGTCGCCATGAATCATCAACAGCTACTTAGCTGCAAGCTGCTTGCCTGCCACACATGCGAGGAAGAAAAAGATTTCGCAAATGTGTGTACAACCAACAGTTTAACAAAAATAGCAAGTAATTTATTTTGTGCAATAGAAAGCAAGTAGACATGCATGTATGAATTTAAAATCTACCACTACCTGCGTAGAAAAAGGTTTTCAAATTATTCTGTATGTATTTCCCACTGATTACTCATTATCCCAATATTTTCCCTTTAAGACACTTTCCTATAGTAATTGAGTCTAGTAAGTATATATTATTTTGGGATTTTATCACTTGTGCCCCTCCGAGATATCGCAATATCAGTTATGCCCTTATCTTTTTGGTAATATCAGTTGTGCCCCTCACTTTTTTCTCCGTCATCAGTTGTGCCCTTCCGTCAGACTAACCGTCAAAAAATTGAAATAACCATAGTTTACTCAAACCATGGTGTGGTTAAGAGGGGTATTATGGTCAAAATAAAATCAAATGAGGAGGGTTGGGGAGGAGGTGCGGGACTGTGGAGGAGGTGCGGGCTGGCGGCAGGGGTCGGGGGAAGTGCGTGGCTGCGGTAGGGGTTGACGATGGTTGCATGGTGCGGAGCAGGGGAGGTGGCGGTGCGGGGCAGGGGGAGGGGGAGCAGGGGGGGCGGCGAGTGTGGGGGAGGGGGTGCAGCCCACGGGGAGGGGGAGCAGGGGGCGGCACCGGCGAGGGGAGGAGGTGCGGAGGGATGTCAGGGCAGGGGGCGGAGGGGCGGTCTGGGCGGAGGGAGGTTGGGGCAGAGGGAGGCGAGGGCAGGGGGCGGGGGGAGGTCTTGGCAGAGGGAGGCGAGGGCAGGGGGCGGGGGAAGGTCTGGGCAGAGGGAGGCGAGGGCACAGGGGGCGGAGGGGCGGTCTGAGCGGAGGGAGGAGAGAGCACAGGGGGAGGAGGGGCGAGGGCACAAGGGGCGGAGGGGCGAGGGCAGGGGGCGGGGGGAGGCGAGGGCGGAGGGAGGCGAGGGCACAAGGGGGCGGAGGGGCGAGGGCACAGGGGGCGGAGGGGCGGTCGGGGCGGCATGGGGCGGCACCGGGGAGGGGAGACGAGGGCGGAGGGGCCGCAAGGGATGGGGGGAGGTCGGGGATGCCTCGAGGCTGGGGCGGAGGGGCGGTGTCGGGGAGGGGAGGGGAGCTCGGGGCGGAGCTGGGCGGCACGAGGCATGGGCGGGGGCAGAGAGGGAGGAGGAGGAGGAGGAAGAGGATGGGAAAGAGGAGGAAGAAGAAGAGGATGAGGAAGAAGGTATAAAATGACCACATAATCTTTTTTTTTTAAATTAATTTCGCTTATATCCTCAAAGTTAACGTCCCTTTGCACTGTGGATGGACGGTCATTAACCCGAGGGGCACAAGTGATAAAATAGTAAGAAGTGAGGGGCACAACTGATATTACCAAAAAGATAGAGGCATAACTGATATTGCGATATCTCGGAGGGGCACAAGTGATAAAATCCCTATTATTTTCTTGTCAGTGAGATCGGGTTGTGGATCTTGATAAGGAGTTGGTGAGGTGGTGCTTTATTTAACTCTTAGTTTATTGATGATGGTAATATGAGATTCTAATCTGATTCTCAATTTTATCTATCGTTTAAGTCTAACAGATAGTCTGTGGTCTTGGTCTATGTATGACCTCACACTATAACTCTAAACCGTGAATAATGCCTTAAGGTTGTAGTGCCTCTGTAGGCATGCGGTGTTGTGTAATGCATCCTAACTAAGTTCCCAACACGTCCACTAACTTAAATATAATTTATTATAGCCAACACAACTTATAAATAACTTCATTTCTTAGACAATGTCCATGACGCTTCATTCTGAGTTCAATTGTAACTTCTCCAAATTCAACCGTAATTAATTCGAATGTGACCCTAGGTGATTCAGATGTAGACATGGATGATTCAGATGTAGCATCGCCAAGCCTGTCAGCGGAAAATAATAAAACTCAAGCGGTGAAGAAATCTCCTAAGAGATTCTTCCGTCTCGCCCTCTTATTGGAAGTGCGGTCAAATAGAGGGAAAGGTCTACTTCAAAACTATGCCCCAGAGACGGGTGAGAGAGACTCTCAGGAAAAGTCACTCTAGACTAGCCCGACCGATAACGAGCAAACGAGCTCGTACGTAAAACTAAAACCGAGGATTCCCCGCATGGGTATCCTAAAACAAAGGGTCATCGGAGCTGGTCAAAAGTCGGGATCCCAACGAGGCGTAAAAAACACTGTGGGCTCGCGTAAAAACTGTAAAAGGACCGGGATCCTAGAACCGCACACTTGGCGGCCGTTGCCCTAACTGGCTTCCTATCTCCCGCCCAGTTGAGGGTCACTGCGCCCTCGCACAGTCATGTGTAAGAGTCACCATGACCGATACAATATTGATTAATCATCACTGCTCCTCGACGTTTCACTTAATTGATTCCCAATCATTTTTCTTGATCACTGATTTCCAACATTTTTACTATCTTGACTACGCATCCTTAATTTCTTTCTGTGGTCAACTTTACATACCTTAGGTGTTTTGTCTGTAACTTACTAATGTTGATATATACTTAGTAGAGTACTCTTAAGGGATTATTTTAAAAAATTTTATTTGTAATGGAAACACTGATATCCAGTCTGGTGCTTTGTCAGAACAAAAAAATGTATGCAAGTATGCTGATGTATATTATTACTTATCTTATTCTTGTTGGGATTGAGATGTATTTTATTACTTATATAGTGTACTGATGTGTTGTAGTGATGCATATCAGGTGTAACCATAGTATTAGATATATACATAGCATGATCTTTCCCTATCTTTTTTTTTGACGCTCAAAAAAAGGGGGATACACTCGACGGTGTTCACCCCAATATATTAATAAGAAAACGTAAAGAGATTTTACAAAAGAAAAGAAAAGCTCAAACCAACAATAAGACTCGAGGGGGCATCCGAAATCAAACACCCCCCGCAAGCACCTATTCTTGGTCTACCCAGAAGACCAATCAACAACAAGACACGTAGCAAGGATAGAGATATTTTCCCTGTAGAAACGCTGGCCCGCAAAGAGGGCCCCATTCCTCCCCAGCCAAATGCTCCACAAGCGCGCAATCGGATCCAGCAGTTCCCTCCTAGCCCTGCCCCTGGAGGTCACCAAGCTCTCGCAAAAAGAAGCAGATGTCACAGTATTGATCCAGCCAAGGTCAGCCCAAAGATCACGAACACACCCGCACTCGAAGAAAAGGTGATTGATGGTTTCCCGCTCCGTGCCACACAGCCCGCAGTTCGGCCCAACAGTGGGGAACATAGTTGCACATCGATCACGAGTTAAGAGTCTCCCCCTGCGTAGAAGCCATAGGAATATGTCAATGCGCTCAGGAAACTTGAGCCCCCAAAAGAATCTGCAGTCGCGTACAAGAACAGCATCGTCCCCATGAATGCTAGGAACGAGAGCAAAGTATGCCTTCCTCGTAGAGAAAGAGCCATCCTTCCACGCCCAGTGGTCCCGACCGTCAGTGGGCTTGATAACATCCGCAAGCAGACCCATCAACGAAAGGAAATCGTCCAATCGCTGATCCGATAGATTCGCAATAATCCTAGGGCACCGGCAGCCATCATCCCAGCACGAGGCCACCGAAGCCTCTTTGTCTTCCACCAAAGCATACAAACGAGGGAACACATCCTTGAAAGCACCCCTTCCAGACCAATCATCAGTCCAAAAATGAAATGAGTTCCCCGTGCCCAACATCGGTTTAAAAAGGGAGCGATTACGAATAAAAGCATTCAACACCCCACTCCAAAAAGTAGAAAGGTGATCGAAGGAGCTCCCCCGAGTAACGGCCATCATCTCCACTCCCAGCGTCTCCCGCAGAATATTCAACATGAAGTTCTCCTCATTTTCCCAAACCCGTGACGCCCACTTAAGCAAAAGCGCGTCATTAACCGCATCCAACCGCCTCACTCCCAAGCCCCCCTCCCGCTTGGGCCTCGTAACATCACCCCACCCCACCAAATGCACCCCCTTCTCCCCTCTCCCTTCCTTCCCCACAAGAAACCCCACATACACTTCTCCAAACGCATCCGAATCCCGTTAGACATACCACGAACCGAGAAGAAGTAAATTGGAATAGAGGATAGCACCGCTTTGAGAAGACCAGCCGCCCGCCCCTGGATAAAAGAGCCGCTCACCACCCGACCAGGCGAGCCTCCATCTTCACCACCACCTTCCAATCACGTAGCCGAACGCGACCCACAGCCAGAGGCAGGCCAAGATAATCGAAGGGGAGCCCACCGGGGGAGGAGCCCAACAGCCGGCCACACTCCAAGACATCCGCCTGCGACATACCGAATGGGATCACCTTAGACTTAGTCCCATTAATCAAGAGGCCCGAGACCTCGCTGAAAAGCTGAAGAGTAGTAGCTATACCGGATACCTCAGAGGTCCCACCCTCGATAAAGCAAATAGTGTCCGTCAACGAACTGAATAAGAGGGACATGAAAGTCCCCAATAGAGCAACCACGGGTAAGACCTGCCGCAACCACGCCATCAATCATACGAGGCAACACGTCAACTGCCAACACAAATAGGAGGGGAGCGAGAGGACACCCCTGACGCACCCCCGCCTTGGCTGGAAGAATCCCCCGACCGGACAACCATTAAGAAGAACGGAAAGGGAGGCCGTGGACACACAGCGCCGCACCCACGAGATCCAAGCCTCCGGGAAGCCCCTCCGCCTCAGAACCGACCACAAGAAACGCCAATCAAGGCAGTCATAGGCCTTAGCGAAATCAATCTTCCATAGAATCCCTTTCGTAGAAGACTTCCTCCAAGCCTCCACCATCTCGGAGGCCACCGCGAAGCAATCAGAAATTTGCCGCCCACGAATAAAGGCAGCCTGCAAGGGCGATATCAGCGAGTCGAGAAGGGGAGCCAGCCTCTTGGCCAAGACCTTAGCAATGATTAAATAGATCCCATTGGAGATAGAGATTGGACGAAAATCCTCGATGCGATTGGCCGAAGGGGACTTTGAATCAAAACAATAAGGGCCCTATTAATTTTGTCAAACCCACGATTACCTTCACAAAATTCACGAGCAACCTCCAGAACGTCATCAACAACCACATCCCAGAAATCACGGTAGAAGGCCACTGGGAACCCATCAAGGCTCGGGGAAGCGTCCGCGTTGAGGTCCCAAAACAGCCTCCTTGAGCTCAGCCAAGGAGAACGGCCTAGTCAGGGCCACCGCATCCGAAGATAAGACTGAGGGAGCCCCCCGGCCCGACCAACGCCACATACGCTGCGACTGACACCCAAAAGCATTCTTGAAATGAGCCCCCAAAGCTTCGCCCAAATCCTTATCCCCATGGATGAGGGAGCCATTGACCAAGAGTGAATGGATAGAATTGAAGCGCCTTCTGCCGCTGGCCACCCGGTGAAAGAACACAGTATTCGCATCACCTTCCTTGATCCACCGCAATCGCGATCGCTGACGCCATTCAATGCTCCTCTTCTTGTCCTCCGCTTTGACCATATCAATGGCAGCAACACGCTCCACCAGCTCCTCCGAAAGCAATTCCCTACCGTTCTCCAATCGATCCAGCCGCAGAATTACATCATCCGCCACCTTCCGTGCCGCCGCACGGGCCAGACGTGAATCCTTCTTGAACGACGCCAAAAATCTCCTCAGAGACGCAAGCTTGTGATCCAATCGACGGGCAGCGGAACCCACATACGTGGTCCGATCCCAGTGGTTCTTCACCAAATCCTTGAAATTTGGCTCCAGAAGCCAACACCTTTCATACCGGAAAAGACCCCGAGGACGGAGCTCTTCCCCAGAATCCCACACAATTGGACTATGATCAGAGAACGAGCGCGGTCGAGATGACACCGCGCATAAAGGAAAAGCCTCAGTTTGATATTTGCCAAAAATCTATCAATCCTCGATCTAGAAACATTGTTCCTCCAAGTATAAGAAATGTCATGGGGTACCAGCCCCTCCAAGGCCAAATCACGAATGAAATCGATAAACTCGTTGGAGCCCGGTTCTTGCCCCCCGCGGCCGCGAGGTCGATCATCAGAGAGCACAGTGACGTTAAAGTCTCCCCCCAGCAACCAAGGAATGGCCGCATAGGCAGAGGCCTCCTCACATCAAATCTTCCCAAAGCTCCCGCCGGATCACATGGCACGTAGGCGCGTAAATACATGTGAGAGCAATAGATGCATTAGAGTCGACCCGAGACAATACCACAGACAAAGAGTGTCTCCCAACTCGCATAGAGGAGAATGAAAACCTCGCCGAGCGCCAAGCCAAGATAATGCCACCCGATGTGCCAACCGCATCCATCGATCGAAAGTCATCCATAGGCCCAGCACCGAAAGACCTCCAAAGGGGTTCATCCACCCCCGTCAGTTTCGATTCTTGGATAAATGCAATGTCGCATTCCCACTCTGAGAGACGCATCCCCAAAGCGCGCCGCCTGTCAGAGTCCCCGAGCCCTCTAACATTCCAGGATAAAATCTTCATTAAAAACGCAGTGAACGTCCCCCGATTAGAGAGAGGCCTGCCACCTTCGCCACCGAATCACGCAACGTCTGGCAAGTAGAAACCGTGGGGTCTCCAAGTCGGGAGTGAATACGCCTTCTGTAGCTTTTCCCATAGCGTGAGGCGGATGAGCTCCCCACCGCACTGGGAGCGTCAGCCAACCCCGAGGATCCAACCAGATCACCACAATCGCCAGCAAGCCCACCAACATCTGGCGGAGAAATAACCGAAGGAGTCGCAGGAGACGAAGGGTAGAGAACCGTAGCCATGACAGCAGTTGAATCAATTTCCTCCAGACGGATCCGCGAAGGCAATGCCAACGAAACATCGGGCTGCGGAAGAGAATTTTCGGATGCCAAAGAAAGAGGGTCCGACAACAGAAGCGGATCGGATGGAGCCCGCATGGGAGGCCATGATCCGAATTGGACAGATCCGAAAACAGGACACAACGGAAAAACTTGTCACGTGCCCCGAGATCGACAATTGCAAGGAGTCAGCCGACTGACAAAAGAGAGGGATGAAGAGAATGCGGATCGACCTCGAATGAGCCCAGGGCCACCAAACAGCGCCTGTCAGAATCCGCGCACGTCTCCCGAGAAGGCCGAAAAAGCGTTCCAGAGAAGATACACTCTCCATGCGTCTCTTTGGAAACACCCCCAAGGGTGGACACGTGGCAATAAGAAGTTGAAGCGTCGACCCCAAGTCCCAGGTCAGAGGCACCACCGCGGACACCCGGAGAGGGCGGCGGACTCCCCGACGCCGCCGCCGGCGATAGAATAGAGAACTCCAGCTTGAAAGTCCATCGACCAACCTTCATGCTTTCAAATAAAACCTTCTCAACATCATTGGCGAGAAAAGAGCGAGAGCACTCGAGCAGAAGACGAGCGCACGTCCAATCCGCGCCCGGCGCGAGGCCATTGTCGAGAACAGCCATGACTTCCCCCCAGCCACGCACCACCTTGGAAAGGGCGGGAACCGTGCGAGAAAGAAAGGGCACTCCCCGCATCTCCGCCACACAGACCTCCGAATCGGAGTAGGCTCCATCCGCGACCCTCAAACGCCGCCACGCCACTTCGTCGGCATCAAAATTACGTAGAAGTCTTTCCCGTTGCTCCGGGGAAAGGCCACGAACACAGCATCGAGAAGAGTCCAAAATGATGAAGTCCCCATTGAACTGAGGACCCAAGAAATCCAGGGTGGTGGCGCCGCCGCCAGGAGGTCCGCACCTGCACGTTGCCTCCCCGCCTGAACCACCACCCCATGCACTGGCTCCCCACGCTGCGCCTCCCCATCCACCAGCTCCTCATGCAAAGCCAACGACGAAAACGAAGCATCCCCCGAACCGCACCCCACCGCAGGACCACCACGATATAGAGCGGTGTCCCCCCCCACAGGTGCAAGACCATCATCAAGACTCACCGCCTTCACGTCGCCTCCACTCACCACCTGCGCAAAAGAACGAGAGCCCCTGACACCTGAAGAGCCTTCAAGACGACCACGCAGACCCGACCCAAGCGACCCAGAGCGGTCCCTGTTGCCGGCGAAGCGACGAGAATCACCACCGACCCAGCATGAGGACATGCGATGCCCCACCTTGCCGCATGCAAAGCAACGAGGTGGAAGGCTGCAAGCGGAAGCAAGATGGCCACGCATCCCGCAGCGGAAGCACCTCTTCCCGGGCTTTGCATGCGTAACCTTGACCCATTCCCCCTCCCCAATCGCCCGCTTGTCTTCCGACGCTTCTCCTCGCTTCTCACCACCCTCACCACACGAAGAAGGCCCAGCACCAACCCCCCCGGATGTCGGCTTGCTTCCCAGCCGCCTCCGACCTCGACGAGCCCGCCACCCCACTGCCCTTCACTCGCCACCAGCGCTCCATCAGCGAACTATTACTGAATCAGCCGCCTCCGGCCTCGACGAGCCCGTCACCCCACTGCCCTTCACTCGCCCGGCTGTCGGCTTGCTTCCCAGCTGCCTCCGACCTTGACGAGCCCGTCACCCCACTGCCCTTCACTCGCCCGGCTGTCGGCTTGCTTCCCAGCCGCCTCCGACCTCGACGAGCCCGCCACCCCACTGTCGGCTGATCTTTCCCTATCTTGTTATAATCTCTTTGTATATATATAAAAAATGAGAAGATACTCAATCATGATTATCATTATGTAACTAGATTACTTGTATGGTGAGTGCTAGAGACAATTAACTATTACTGAAATTTTATAATGCTTTAGCAATTAGCATCCCGTGCATTAATCATTATGGTTACTATATTTAATTCAAACAAATTTATATTCATAGTATGTTAACAAGTCTGGCTTGATGACCCTTCTAACAAAATCTGAAAGCATTTAAGCGTAAGAATATATTAGAGTCCCCAACAGTATGGTCATCACTGGATAACTTCATCTATGTCTCGGTTTATCTGTAATATATTATATTGAATTCAGTATTGGATAGGTCAACTAAACTAACAGGCAGTGAAAGGACACTTACTGAACGTTTTTTCTGTTACACAAATCTCTAGCTCTTATCCAACATTTTAAATTTTTGGTAGTGGTAGCAGGAAGCTTTGCTGAACATATATAAATATTTACATAAAACATATATACATACATACGTGTATATATATATATATATTCAATAGCAGTATATTTATATAGCTGAGAACCGAATTTTATAAGATTTTATAGGTTGTAAAATAGTCCCTGGAACTCACAGATTTACTTGAGAAACTATAAAACATAATTTGGCACAAAAATCCAAATCTCCATTTCCCAGCAAGACTTCAGATCTGAAATTCTAGATTCAAAGATTTAGTTCATGCCCAAATTCCCATCTTATACTCCCAATTTTTTTAACATGCAACCCAAAATCTCTAATAAGCAAGTATGACGGCAAGAGAAATGGCTTAGATTGTACATGCAAGGCAACAATTTGGAAGGGAAAGGGATTGTACCTAATTTGGATCAAAATGGCATGCAGTGGCTCTATTTGAAAAGGGGGACACATCTTCACATAAATTCCTTTGACTTGGACAATAACTAAGCATGAGAAGAGAAAACAGGGTTGTTGTTTGGAGAAGAGGGAGGGCTGTTGAACAACAATCCTTCGTTGGAGAAATTTGGAAAAGGGAGGAAAAAAATGGAGAGAAGAAAAAAAGGAAGAAGCCCCTTTTACGTTGGAAAACTCATAGAGAAATGGAATGGGAGTGGGGAAGGTTCATGGGACCTTCCTTGCTTACTTTTATATTATATATATATGACATCAGCATATTGATGTCACATCCGCTGATGTCATTAATAAATAAATTAATATATATATATCCGCTACAGTAGATTGCTGTTACTGTAGCTGGGATTTTAAAATTTAATTTTATATTATATTATATATATATATATTTTAAACCATTTTCTCTTATTTATTTAAAGTATAAAAAAATTTGCCGTATACGCACTGCGAACCTCTGATTTTGATGTGCAATATCTCGTTTTGATCATCACTGAACGACGATCAATATGAGTATAATATTGATATACTTTCGACTGGGTTTTGAACGCCCGAAATTTTCGAGATACGGTTTGGTTTGGGATTAAATTTCACGGTTTTAAAACATCAAACGACCTCCGATTGACGAACAATCGATTCTGTTGGTCTTATTTCGTCGAATCGGATTTTATGACGGTCTCGGTTCATTTTGCGGTTTTCGAATTTGCGTCAGCTTTTTCGGGCACACATTACGATGCGATTGATTTTTGGTTGATTTCGCCGAATGACTTTTAATTCACGATCAATTGATCGATTTGAGTGGTCTAATACCGACTAACAACCTTATTGGGTTAAACGGACCCTAATCGGGTCGGGTTCGGGTTTGTGCGGATCCAGATGTTACAACCTATGATATCTTGAGTCAACCCACAACAAAGACAATGTAAATATGCTCTCAGATACGCACTCTCAAGCGAGGAATGTATTGTAGATCTTGCAACTCCAATACAATACTTCTACTACCAAACATGGTGATCGTCCTCTCTATACCCTGTACACATCTTTTCGGCTTATGTTTGAGAGACTCCATAGAGCTAAGGTCTCTTATATAGAGAGAAAACCCTAGAGAGTCAAAGGGTTACATAACTCGAAGGGTCACTGGGGGTTGCAGAACTTGAAGGGTCACAGAGGGTTACGGAACCCGAAGGGTCACAAACATAAATGTAAATATAATAACTCTAAAAAGGCCCAATCCTCCGATGAAGAGATATTCAAACTCCATTCTCCAGTGTTTGTGAACTCCAGTACGAGATCCTTCCGAGGTTCCTATGAGAGAGAACTCACTTCGAGGTCCCTATGAGAGAGACCCATCTTTAGAGATCTGTATATGGATAATTAGCGACATTCTTTGTTCGGGCCTTTTCAGAGATGGAGCAGTTGTCCACATGTTGTGGCGGGCCAGAGTTATCCGTGTAGAGACTCATTTTCAGTTGCAGTGACTCTGACAGGCGCAGTACATAGCACATGCTCTCCGACGAGGAGATTCCGTTTGACTCACACTCCAGCCTGTTTGGTCCTCCTTACCTGCACGGCATGAGAAGCAACGTCCTCGACAACAACCATCAGTTGTGCGCGTTGAGTTGATATTGTCTGTAGTGTCATGTAGCGCGAGTTGAGATTTCTTTCTGTTTGTCCAAGCTGAGCATTGCATGCTCCATCTTGAGGGGGAGCGTTGGAGTATTTGTTATATGCGTCACATCCAAGTCTTTAGTCCCACATCTACCAGTTGTGAGATGTGGAGATTCAGTGAGGGTTATATAAGAAGCCCCTCACCCCATGTATCCAGTGAGAAAAGCAATAACATATCGACCCTTTGAGGCATTCTCCCGTGGTTTAATCCCGCTCCTTAGGGAGTAGGGTTCCACGTTAAAATCCCAATGTTTAATATTTCTTTATTCTTTTTATCTGATATGCTTCCGCATTCTATTTTCTAACAGAATGAGTGTTATGGCTTGTCAGAAATAATGTTGTTTTTAAGGGAGGGAAGTTTTATTTTGAAAATGTACTTGGACATGCCAAAGGCCTGTTCGATACTTGACGGTTATAATTACTTTATAAGATTTTTTTATAATATATTTTTTGGATGGGCCTCTAATAGAGGTCCATTCTACCATTTCTAGGAAAAAAGAACTAATATGATCTTAATGTGCAGAAAAAAATATTTTTATGCATTTTTTGAGATTACTATCCATTACATCGATATATCCCGATATATCCTCGATATATCCTTTTTCGAGTCGACCGATACGATATTGATACGATATTTTAAACCTAGGCTCGTAGTGAAGCTTCTCTATTTGACTTGTTAGAAACTACGAATGCGGAAGCGAATATCAGAGAAAAATGAAATAAACATTGAAGAACTCCGAGATTTTTACGTGGAACCCTACTCCATAAGTAGCGGGATGAAACCAAGGGAGGACGCCTCAAAGGGCTGATTCGTTCATTGAACTTTCTCACTTGATACAGGGGGGGTCTGAGGATTCTTATATAGCCTCCACAAACCCTCCAAGTCCCACCACTGGAAGTATGGGACTGGACACTGGGATGCGGTAAATAGATTCTGGAGCGATCAATTTACCTGTCTACAAGTATGACACATATACTCCAACACCCCCAAGCTGGAGCATGCAATGCTCAGCTTGGACAAACAGAAAGAAATCTCAAACTCACCCTACAAGACACTACAACCAATATCAACTCAACTCATACACACTATCGGTTGCTGTCGAGGATGTTGCTTCTCATGTTGTGCATGTGAGGAGGAACAAACTGACTGGAGTGTGAGTCGAACTGAATCTCCTCGTCAGAGTGCATGTGCCCTGTACTGTGCTTATTAGAGTCATTGCAACTGAAAATGAGTCTCCACCTGGAGAACTCTGGCCCGTCATATCATGTGGACAACTGCTCCATCTCTGAAAGGGCTGAACTGAAAAAGTCGTGGAGGCATCCTCATCGGAGTCCACAGTCGCTAGAGAATGGAGTATGAAAAGTCTCCTCGTCGGAGAACCGAGTCTCCCCCGTACTGGCTCAGAGAATGGGATCTCTACTCTAGAGTCCCTATGAAACCATGTGAAAACCCTATCCCACATGGCATAGGGAATGAGATCTCTATCTTGAGTCCCTATGGAACACATAAAAACACTGAGCTGACAAAACCAGAAAGATGGGGACCTCTAAACTGATGATCGGAGACATGTGCGAATCAAACTTTGACTCGGAACTTGACGTCGAGTCTAAAATCTGAGCATCTCTCTAGAGTCTGAAAATCTTGCTGGTCTGGAATCTGGAAAATTTGAACATCTAAATCCGTCCTGTAACTCTACACAATACTCTCCCTTTCTCCCAAACTGGTCGGAAAACAATGACGTCGACCAAGTTGGGAGAGGACAAGAACATGGGGAAAATAACCATCACATAAGTCGCTCAATTTTTTTCAGGTTTTTCTTCTCAATCAATTTTTAAATTATTTTTTCTCTAATAGCCGCCATATCCTTTTTTTAAAAGTTGTTCCCCCCTTTTTTATGGCTTCCTTCTCGCATTTTTTTGTTTGCATATGATTTTTTTGTATGCACCTCTTTTTCAAAACATATTTATTAAATTGAGCCCAACTTGGACCCAAAATACAAAGCACCTTCCCTTTTTTCTTTCGGCTCACTGGACCCTTACAATGAATTTTTTTAACCTTAGTGCCCAATTGGGCTGAAAAGGCAGCATGTGGCCCCTCTTTTGTTTTGTTTTTTTAAAAATCGGCCCCAATGTTGGGCCGTGCTCTATTTAGGGTTCTTCGATTGGGAACCCCCACTCCTGCGGCACCCCCACGATGGGGACCTTCTGATGTTCGATGCCGCTGGGGAGGTCCGATGCCTTGCATCGCCGCATTAGAGGAGAACAACGACCGACGCCGCCTGCTGGAGAGGGAGGTGCGGCTTTAGGAGAGGGAGCTCCGCCTTCGCTTGCTGGAAGAGGCCGTCGCCAATTGGGAGGACATGCGACCTCCGCCTGGAGATCGTGAGAAAGGAGGAGAAGGCATGATCTGGAGATCGCCGCCTTACGGGGGCCTGGAGATGTGGAAAGATTGCCGAACTTGTGCTTGGAGGAGATAAAGGGAGGTCTTCGCTTGTTCTTGCGGCTGCTCTTGCCGCAACTTCTGGAGAGGAGGGTGGTGCCTCCCTTGTGCTTATGTTCCGCCTAGTGATTCCGATCTGCGGTGCCTAGGGTTGTTGCAACAATGGTCTGCGCTTGATCTGGAGAGGAGGGTCCGACGCTCGTGGCTGAGATGGTAGGGGCGCTGCTTGGGTAGAAAATGCGTCGCTTGGGGTGGAAGACATGCGTCGCTTGGTAGATGTTCTGGGATCTCCTGGAGCATGTGGCTTCTGGGAGCGGCTTCTCCGGTAACTTGTGGACGCCGCCGCCAAGGAGATTGACTGGTGGTTGCCGCTGGAGGCAGAGCACACGCTGGTCTGGATAGGGCTCTGCCTCCGCCTGAAGGTCTTGTTGGGCCGTGCGCCTAGAGGTGCCTCACCGCCATGTGCGGATGGAGGTGCTTGTTTGCCTCTAGAAAGTATGGGAGAACCACGAAGCCATCAAATCCGAACTAAAAAAACTTGACGGGTTCCATGAATTGGAACTCGAACTAAATCCAAGAAGATTGAAACTAGGGTTTCAGAATGAAACCCTAGAATTGAATTGAAACATGAATGTTACAGGATAATAATCTTTAACTAATAAATCTTCAAGAACATTGAACCAAAAAGTGATTCTCGAATAAAAATATAAAATACATCCTCGAGAATCGAACCCACTCTGGTACCATGTTAGAAACTACGAATGCAGAAGCGAATATCCGAGAAAATGAAATAAACATTGAAGAACATCAGGATTTTTACGTGGAACCTTGCTCCCTAAGGAGCAGGATGAACCACGAGAGAACGCCTCAAAGAACTGATTCGTTCACTGAACCTTCTCATCTGATACAGTGTGGGTTTGGGGCTTCTTATGTAGCCTCCACAGACCCCGCAAGTCCCACCACTGGTAGATGTTGTGGAACTAAGCACTATGATGTGGTAAATGGATTCTGGAGTGATCCATTTACCCATCTACAAGAATGACACATATACTCTAACATGACTATCACCAGGTCGGATATCTCCCTTGCAATAAACATTCAGTTTTTGGAGCAACCACGTCAGGCTTGCATGAATGCAGTTTTTGTTGTTCAGTAGAGGGACATCTCTTGCCATCACAATATAGTCAGATGTTGACTATGCATGATGTCCAAAAGATAGGAAGTCTACTTCTGGATTGGCAGTGTTCGTAGGAATCTCTTTGAGCTCATAGAAAAACAAGAAGCAGACTATTGTTGCTAGGTCAAGTGTTTAATCTGAATACAGAGTCATGGATCCATGAAGCATTGAGATGATATGGGTCAGGTGTTTTCTGACTAACCTAGCTATTGATGCACCTCTTCCCATGCATTTTCTGTGATCATCATGGTGCACTATTCATCGGCAACAATCTGGCTTTCCATTAGAGGACCAAACACATATAGATGGATTACCACTGTTAGAGTTACACTAGAGGTATGATACAAAAAGGCTTCATTTCTACTTCCCACTTTAGCTCAGGGGAGCATACGACAAACATTTCACAAAGGCCCGAGCTAGGAGGCCATTCCAGAATTGTTTTCCAAGTTGCGAATGCTCCATCTTGAGGGGGAATATTATAGGAAACAATATTTATATATTTCTTATTTCCCTTTTATGTAATTTCTTTATCGGTTATTTTCCATCTAAAGTTTCTCCTCTCATCATTGGGTTAAGGTAAAGGAGGGGCAAGGAAGAACATAATCCAACAAAGTATAAATGATCCTTGTAGACATAAACAAATTATTCATTTCTTTCTTCACTTATTATTCTAAATTCAAGAATATGTCTGATGCTCTATTTAGGGATAGGGCAATTATCATTATAATGTTATGGAGCTTTCATGGGTTTAGATTTGTTCAGTTTCTTTATGTGAAGCAACACAGATTTTGCTGTTAGTTGCCAAGATGTCAACACTAATATACGGCAGCCAACTTGCTTTTGAAGTGAACTTATTTTGGTTCTTTGGCAGGCGAAGCTCTCATTGGGAGGCACTTATATCCCAATTTTTTAACAAAAATTTAGGTTTACTTGTGCCTTCTGTGAATGCAACTTGGAATTTGAACTATCCCCTCTGATCTTATTTTTTAGCTGAAATTTTTTGGACGTCCTTGGTCCAGAAGTTTTTAGTCGAAAATTCTTGTTTCTAGGTAAGCAGGGATTGTTTTCAAGGGAACTCTAGAGTTGCTTTGGCTATTTAAGGGTCTGAGAAGGAGTGTATGCTTGTGAAGGTTATACAATGTGTTCTATTTTTGGTAAGGAATGAGGTTTGCTTTCAGGGCTCAAAGATATTACGGGTTTGTGCTTGTCTATAATTTAAAATATATTTATGACAGGGATTCTTTCTTTGAAAGGCTGTGTTTTTTCTCAATTCTTCACATTTTGTTTCACAACTATTTTGATAGTAAAATGGACAAGCTTCAAAATATTAGAGCTACACGTGGATCGGATTGGATCGGATTTTAGCTTAATTTGTGTCCGATCCAATCTTAACTGTTGGAGTATTTGGTTATGCGTCACTCTTATAGTAGATGGCCGCATCCAGTTGTTTATTCTCACATCTACCGGTTGTGAGATGTGGAGACTCAGTGATGGCTATATAAGAAGTCCCACACCATCTGTATCCAGTGAGAAAGTGCAATGCATACATCAACCCTTTGAGGCGTTCTCCCGTGGTTTCATCATGCTCCTTAGGAAGTATGGTTCCACGTTAAATCCCTGAGTTCATGTTTTATCTTTTTGTAGTTTATGCTCTGCCACATTCCTATTTTCTAACATGGTATCAGAGCAGGTCGATTCTCGGGGATTTTATGCTTATTTTTATTCGAGAGTCGGTTCTTGATTTGGTTGAAGATTATTATTTGAATTCATGTTCGGGATTCCATGGTTCTCTTAAAACCCTAATTTCTGGAGCTTGATGACATTGCCACCAATTTCTGGAGCTCGATGATCGCAATCCACGATATTACAGGCGGCGCTACTCCTTGCGTCATGGATTCTACAATTCATATGCATGGCGTGCCAGACTTCAAGACTTTAGCGTTGCCATCTCCAGCCGATGGCATCGGCTTCCTCGCTTGCGCACCCTCCAGCGACAAAGACTCCAGGCGCACAGGAATTTGAAAAAAAGGGGGTGGTGCCGTATGGATCCCTCGGATCCCTCGCGTGAAGATCGGATGGAAAAGATGGGGAAGTCGACGAAGAATCCATCTGAGGAATGCGACCCCGACCCCCCCATTGCAATCTTCCCTTCCATTCTCCATCAGGCAGTGGTATCACTGCATTCTCTTGCGCGATGGCGCATACAAGGCGGTGCTGCACATGCCCCATTCTAGCGCGAGATCTCGCACGAGTATTTCGTCCAGGCGATGCCGCTCAGCTCCAGGTGCGATCGCAAGGCCTCCAGCGCCACCTCTTCTCTTGGCGGCTCCAGGCGGTGCCACCCAGTCGTGCTCTGGTATGCTTCCTTCGCACGGGAGGCGGCTACCCCAACAGACAGCTCCTCGCGCCATAGGTCTAGGCGGCGGAGGCACGAGCTGGAGCATCTCCTCCCCAGGGAAATTCTCTAGGCGGCGACGATCTCCCCCACCCCCCCTCCCCCGCCCGCTCCCAGGTGACATGCGTTAAGGGCGAGGAGCCCCATCGAAGAGCTGCAATTTGAAGAGGGTTCCCACGATGGGATCCCTAAATTAAGCCTCACGTGGGCTCTTGTTGGTAAGGGCCCATGATTCGATTAAAAAAAACGAAAATGTAGGCCCAAGGGGGCTGAGTTCCAAGGACCCAAGTGGTCCTTTTTGGCTGAGTTCTTTTTGTATAAAATAATTTTTGTAAAAAAAAGAAAGAAAGAAAAAAGGTGCGTACAAAAGAAAAACCGCACGCTATATAAAAAGATTGCAAATGAGGGGGAAGGAAAAGCAAAAAAAGCTGAATGGCTTATTTGAAAAAAAAGGTGTCTGCTAATAAAAAAAGAATGAAATAGCCGGAAAAAAATTGACTGAGAAAAGCCGAGAAAAAATGTGACGGCTTATTTGGTTTTGTTTTTTCCCCATCTTTGTTGTCTTCTGCCAACTTGGTCGATGTTTGTCATTCCGATCAGTATGGGAGAAAGGGGGGTATTATGTAGACTCACAGGTCTGTTCTAGATTCAGATGTCAGATTCCAGACCGTCAGTTGTTCAGACTCTACAGGTATTCAGACTAGACAGTCAAATTGGTTCTGAGTCTTCAGTTTCAGACACACATGTATGCAGTCTTCAGTCAGATGTGCACATGTTTGCCATCATTCTTTGTGGTCCCCATTTGTTGTGTTTCGGTCAGAGTTTTCATGTGATCCATAGGGACTCCAGAGTAGAGATCCCATTCCCTGTGCCATGTGGGCTAGGGTTTTCATGTGGTTTCATAGGGATTCCAAATTAGAGATCCCATTCTCTGAGCTAGATGGGAGAGACCCAATTCTCTGACGAGGAAACTTCTTCTGACTCCATTCTCCAGCGACTGTGGATTCTGACGAGGATTGTACTCCACGGCTTTTCAGTTCGGCCCTTTCAGAGATGGAGCAGTTATCCACATATTGTGGCGGGTCAGAGTACTCCGACGAGGAGACTCATTTTCAGTTGCAGTGGCTCTGACAGGCGCAGTACAGAGCACCTCGTGGTTTCATCCTGCTCCTTAGGGAGTAGAGTTCCACGCTAAATCCCTGAGTTCATGTTTATTTTTCTGTAGTTTATGCTCTGTTTATCATTTCGCTTCTACATTCCTATTTTCTAACATTAACGGATTGAAAATTTTTACAATCCAATCCATTAAACCTTCAATCCAACCCAATGGTGGATCACGGATCAGATCGGATTTTGTTACTTGCATACTCCTATGATAGCAACACTCAACATTTGAATCATGGTTGATAATACAACTAGATGTTAATAAATGAATATTTGCTCCAATAGATGTTGTGGTTTTTTATATTTTATATCCCACGTTCATTTTTATTCCAAATGTGATGTTGCACGTTAAATAATAATTAAAATATATTTGATCAAGGAGATCGTTGGTAGAATAAAAAGCGAGAGTTGTCAGTTTTAGTCTTTTATCTTATTCTCATTATTTTCATGAAGTTAGCAGGTAAATACAGATACGAATAAATTAAATGGAACGATATGTTTATGAGCAAATCATTCTTATTGTATATACGTGCCTTCAAAGATTATAACATTAGCTCCCATAAGTTAAGTATAAACGTGAAATATCAAGTGCAAATTCTCACGTATATACAAACTTGAGTTTATCTCTTCAACGTATCGTCTACAAATTTGCTCCAACTAAATAAATATAACGAATGATATGATCCTTACTAACAATAATTAAGAATTAAAAAATAATGAATAATTGATATGAGACGATAATATGATTGTTAGATACCTTGCATCGAATGCAACTTTAGGAAATCCCCACAACTATATATGTACATCATAATGGACCATGTTTGATATGAATATTCAATTATGAGACACATAGATGATTTACTTGTTTTGGATCAAGCATGCAAAATATGTTCAAAGGGTATGATAAGATGAGGGTATGATAAGATCATCTGATTATTCACACACATGACCATTACTGACGGGATAGGAAGAGTGGGAGGTCATCATTGTTGAAAACGAAGATGTTAATGCTTCGTATGAATTGGAAGGGAGGATGTTGCCTCCATTGTTGACGGGATGGGAAGTGAGGAGGATGCTACCATTTATTACTAGATAAAATGGGAGAAGACCGTTCTTGACAAAACAAGGAAGACCAAAACTATTGTTAATGAGAGAGGTGAAGGGCTGTCACCGATGATGAAAACACAATCGTCAATGGTGGGAAGGTGAAGCACAATGTGGATAGTGAAGGCTAACTCAAAGGAGATACACCGAAGGAGAGGATAGTTTGACGTCACTGGGGTAGGGGAGTGCACAATTGAAGAGGGATGCTCACATTATTGGTTGTTGGGGCAAAATAGTGAAGGGAGATGGTGGAAGCATAGGGAAATAGTTTCCAAGAGGGGAATTGGTTGGAGGTGGAAAAAAGAAGAAGGGACCCATCTATGTATTTGTATATGTATATATCAACGGATCCAATGGAATCATATCGGATTTTGGCTATTGTCGAATCCAATCCGTAGTTTAACGGTTATGAAAAATCTCAATCTGATCCAATCCGTAAGAATCATAAAACTAAATTAATCCAATCCAATAACATTGGATTGCATCAGATTACGGATTTTATCCGATCCATGTGCACCGCTATTTCAAATATTGATGCTTTGCGTGAGCAAATGCTGTCATCTAGTGTTACTTGCTGTTATATTACTAGGATTATCAGGATTTGAAGTAATTTAGTGTATAAGTACTCTTTGTTTTGAGGCAAATTATATCGAATTTTCCTCTGAAGGATGAGTATCGGCTGCTAAGGAATTGCGCCTCTGGACAAATCTATGATTCGAGTCCTGTAGATTTTACAAGTGATTTGGGTGCACGATTTGCTGTTCATCCATCAGTCCTGAAAATGTCACATCCGCCTAGAGTGGTCTCATGGATGGCTAAGGCTATTGCTTCAGGTCTCGACGCTCTCTTCTTGAGATGGTTTGAAGCAGAGCGTGCTGAATACTGGAAGGCACTCTATTCATCTGTGGTAATTATGCTTTTGTTATCATTATTTTTTCTCGAGTCAGGTTGATGTGATGTTATTTATCTGTCTGACTATCTGAATTAATCTCAGAATATGGGCCCATTTCTGGTGTTCTGCTCAGAAAATGATGAACTTGCACCTTATTCTGTAATATCTGATTTTGTTCGGCGATTGCAAGAATTGGGTGGAGATGTTAATCTAGTTAAGTGGGAGAACTCTCGTCATGTTGGTTAGTTGTCGATGTTCTTTTATTCCAGTTCTTTTTTGTATTGTTGCATCCTATGTATCATTACAGGTTAACATATCTATCAAAAAAGTTATTAAGATTGACGTTTAGAATCAAAGAATAACTGAACTTTGACAGCATCAACAATAGATTTTCTTTAGAAGCTGTAACAATAGCAAAAATTCCATAATGACTTTTTATGAAGCTGGCTGACAAGTCCTATGTAGCATGATGGCCTTTCTTGTTTTTTTGTTGGTTCTCTTTCTATATGAGACAATAAGGCACTACTTTTCATCTCTTAATAATATTGAGTCCTATTTTTCTACATGGTATTGCTTTGGTCCTATACTCTCACTCCCTCTTTCTCCCATACTTGATAGAATAAAGAATGTGCATGATCAAATTAGGAGAAACAATGAATAATATGTATTTTTTTGTGTGCTTCCTTTGTTTTTACACAAATAAACTTTTCTCTTTTTTGTAATCATTTTCCTTTTTTCCTCAGCTATTCTCTTTCTCTTTTTCATAAGTCTTCTTTTTGTACGATAGTTTTTTGGGATTTTTACCTGGCAGACCCTACAATCTTTGTCAATTACCTCTACGACCTTTGAAACAACGTAATTCCTCCCTCGACCCCGTAAACTTGCTCCGTCTTACTCCACAATCTTGCTGTTAAATTGGCACATTTTGGCCTAACTTGCTTGTGTTAAAAGTTAGTTAATCAAACCACATCAGATCTAACGGTGTCTTTTCTTCCACTCTCTCCTTCTTTCTTCTCTCCCCTTCTTCTTCCGCTTTCCAACGACGCAGCGAGGGGAGGGGGGGGGGCAGCTGGGCACAGGGGGCTTCTAGTGGCGGGCAGGGGGGCGACGGCAACGGGAGGGGCAGCTGGGCGTAGGACTTTGAGCGGCGGGCAGGGGAGGCGGCGGGGGGGGGGGGGGTGGGGGGGGGGGCTTTGAGGCGAGTTGGGAAGGTGACGACGGGGTGGGGGGGGCAGCTGGGCGCGGGGGGCTTCGAGTGGCAGGCAGGGGGCGGAGGAGGAGGAGGGGAAGCTGGGCGCAAGGGACTTTGAGCGGCGGGCAGGGGAAGCAGCCGGGGTGGGGGGGGTGGGGGCAGCTTGGCGCGGCGGGGCTTCAAGCGGTCGGGCGAGGGCGCAACTGGGCGCGCGGGGTGGGGGGCTTTGAGGCGAGCTGGAAAGGTGGGGGAAGGGGGGTAGGGTACTTTGGGGGCTTTGAGGCGAGTTGGGAAGAAGGCGGACGGGAGAAGGGGGGGGGGACTTTGAGGCGAGCTGGGAAGGCGAGGGGGGGGGGGGCAGCGCCGACCGGCGGACAGGGGAGGCGGCGGGAGAGCTTCGAGCAGCGACCAGTGGAGGAGCCAGGGGGGTGGGGGGCTTCGAGGCGAGCAACGAGCATTGGAGGAGCCCGGGGGCTAGGGGTTGGGGGCATCTGGGGCACGGGGGGGCTTCGAGCAGGGAGGCGACGGGGGAACTGCTGGCCGCAGGGCTCCTCGACGGCGGGCAGGGGAGGAGCAGCTAGGGGGAGTGGGCTTGGGAGGAGGAGCATTGCGGTGCTAATTGCGGGGGTATCAGTGTAAAAATCCTTGACATAAAAAAATATAACGGAATTCGGTCAGTTTTAATGGATAAATGGATGGGGGTTAACCACAAGGTCTGTGAGGTAAGAGTTAGTAAGTTTACAAGGTCGAGAGTGGAATTACGTAGTTTCAAAGGTCGTAGAGGTAATTGGCAAAGATTATAGGGTCTGCCGGGTAAAAATCCCTAGTTTTTTATTCAAAAAACGCTCTTATTTTGAAGCCGTTCATTTTTCTACTTTCCTCCCTTTTTAAATTACCTTTTTCTACTTCCAGCAATACATAAGTTCGCACATTAGGCCTCCCATTTTCTTTCAGTTGCAGACCGACCCAATTGGGCGTCTATATGCCGTCTTTTTTCACAACCCTTTTTTCTCTCTATTTCTCATTTTTTAACTGGGTCCGTTGCGCCTAAATAAGTGCATCTCTCCTCTTTTTTTAAGTAGTAGAGAAAGGGGGCCTTTAATTCCTCGAAGGCCAAAAAAAGTTAGGGTTCCCATATGGAACCCCATCTCAACGTCGCCGCTTCGACATTATGGGAGGAGGGGGGCCTCGTCGCTGCTTGATGCTGGAGGAGGAGTCGCTTGTCATCGAACCCATCGTCGCCTGGAGATGGAAGGTATCGCTGACATGGCGCTCGCGGTCGAAGTTTCAGGAACTTCGAGTGTTTCGGGGAGTTGGAGAGCCTCCACATGTGAGGAGATGCCCCGATCTGGAGAGATAGTTCGCTGGAGTGGATGCCTGGAGATTGTAGGGGCGGCTGCTGCGCTTGGAAGGTGATCGTGCATGAGATGAAGGTGTTGTCGCCCCTTCTTGTTTGGAGGATGGCGTCGCCCTGTGGTTCTCTTAGAGACGAGAAGGTCGGCACCGACTTCGCGATCAGAGTTCCAGGAGCCCCATCTCCCTTCAAGTTTCCAAGCAGGAACCGATAGCGTTGCGCATCGTAGATTGGTGAGTGGGATGTTGCAGTTCTTGATCGAAGAAATAAATTACCGCTGCTGCAGCCTATTGCCTCGGGACTAAAAGAATTGATTTGCCGCTTATGACGAAGGGCAGCCCTGTGTTGGGTTGTTTGTATAGTCTGTGTTGGGAGGCCTAGAGGGTCCACAAGGATCTTGCACAAGTTGGGGTCTTCTTCGCATGATCCAGACCATGCACTCAGGCGATCGAGCATCCCTCCCTTTTCGTCTTTCTTCTTCTGTAGCTGGGAGGCTGGAGTTGGTAGGCAGCGTTGCTAGGGTTTTAGCATGGAGGTGATGTGTCGTGGAATGGTGGTGGAGATCTGGTGGATTTGAACAAACAAACTGCTGTCTAGAATTAGAATTAGGGTTATAGAAAATCCTAGATCTTTTTGAATAAACTCCTGAACTTGAACAAGAACTAATAATCGAACTTGAAGAGTAGAATGAAATCGAAATCGAACTGCTCTGATGATAACATGTTGAAATATAAACACCGAAGCAAAATCAATGATCAGAGACAAAAAAGCAAACATAAACATTTATATTTTACATGAAACCCTACTTCGTGAGGAGCAGGATGAAACCATGGGAGAAGGCCTTTAAAGGTCAGACCATCTATTGCAATCTCTCAACGAATACACGGGGTGGGGGCTCCTTACATAACCCCACATACACACCTGAATCCCACATATAGTAGATGTGGAACTAACATGAGTGTGTAGTAATGGGATCTCGGAGAGATATGAATACCCCCTATTGCATACTCCAACATACTAAATACATGTGATGCTCCTAAATAGCCTTGAGGACACTCGAAATCTGACATCTTCCGTCTAAACACTTAAAAAGTATATTGTGGAAGATGAATATAATAAACAAAAAATGGATTGGAAACAACGCTTTAGGCATTGGTGGTTGAACGAGAGTGATAATAGAGATATTTCCATGCAATAACTAGTGGACGAAGACAACAAAATGCTATTCAATTCATGATTGTTGGGTTCGTCACTGAGAAGTCAATTTGATTTGCAATGCTGTGGTAAGTCACTATCGGGACTTCACAAGATAAATGGGAAGTCGTAATAGGAGACAGTCAGGGGCAGGGCACATTGACTATTACTTGACCTAGGATGTCATTTGATACGACCTTTTATTGAACATGAGATACAAAATTTGGATGGTTCCTCGACTTTGAATGGTGTTATGGTGTTCTTTTTCAGCGAATTCTTGGAGGTGGTTAAGATTGTCTTTTGCTATGTTGCCTAGAATTAGAAATAGGCAATTTAAGACTCGAGAGAATAAATAAGGGAATGATTCTATTGGTTTTAA